>RJWM01003083.1:0-117899 GCA_004363535.1 Dasyprocta punctata | reverse complement strand
TGCTGTCTTCTGCCACCATGAAATGCTGCTCCTCTGCCACACCAACCTCATTGCAGTCAGATGGTTATGGACTGAAATCTCCATAAAATGAGTTAAATAAAACTTTTCTTCCTTAATTTTGGATGTTGGATATTTTGTCTCAACAGTGAGAGAAAAGTAACTAAGACAGATTTAGTACCAAGAGTGAGGTCATTGCAGTGACTATTTCCAATCATGTGATTCAAAAGCTTTTGGGAATGGCTTGTGGGAAGAGTTTGGAAAGGTTCAGGGATGTCACTTGAAACAGTAGCACTGAAATGCCTTAGGCTGTTCTGTATGAGAGATTCAGGTCAGAGCTCTTAATACCAGCAAACCAGTAAAGTTCAGACTTGGGAGGTTTCTTCTGGGAAGAAGGACTACATTGACTGTTAGACTCCTGACAATGTATGTTACTGCTTGTCAGAAAGTTTGTTTGCATTTTGTTCATGTTTCGAGATTTTTTCCTAAGACTAAGATTAAGGGTGGCTGACTATTCTGGCAGAAGAAATTTCAAGGCAGTCAAATGTTGAGTTGGTGACATAGCTATTGTTGGTGGGTTTTTGCCAGATTTATGTTTCAAATCAAAAACAAAGGGCTGGGCGTGGTTGCGCATGCCTTTAATCCCAGCACTCGGGAGGCTGAGGTAGGTAGAGTGTTGTGAGTTTGAGGCCAGCTTGGGCTACAACGCGAGTGCAAAGCTGGCATCAGCTACACAGTGCAACCCTGCCTCCAAAAACCAGGGCTGGTAGTTTGGCTCAGTGGCTTGAGTGCCTGTCTGGCAGACGTGAAGTTATGAGTTCAATCCCAGGTGCCACAAAAAAAAAAAAAGCACAAAGACCAGCACAATGATTTAAAGCATTGTGAGTTTGGCCAGGAAAAAGGCTCCAGTTAAGCTGTGAACTGCAAAGATAGACTTGAGGAGATCTTGATGACTGAGGAGGAACAGGAGAATAGGAAAGTTGGCCTGATCACATCACAATAAGCATCAAGTTACCATTCTTTGCAGCCTCAAAACTGCAAAGGTAAAAGAATGTTTTGAGAAGAAAGTTGCATAGTGCCATGTTCCAGAATGGCAGTGACCACATCAGGTTCCAGAATAGCAAGAGCATAGAAAATTTGTCCCTCAGAATTGGATTCAGATTGCTCAGCAATCTAGGCATTCGACTCCTAGAGTCAAGAGAGAAGGATGCCTGGCTACTGTTCCAGCTGGCAGCAGACCTTGGCATGATCCACATGGTGCTGGTTTTAGGTACAGGAAGAATTCAAGAGTTCTAAGGTTAAAAAGGCTTCTAACCAGAATTCAAAGAAGGCCTAGGAGGCCAGACAGTATACCTCTGAGAAAGCAGTATGTGAAATTGTGAAGGAGAAGCCAAAGGTGTAGCACAGACCCCAGAAGTTTAGAAAAGGCAGAAATGTGGATCATCTGAGGAAACCTGTAAGGAGGGAGTGAAGTCAACCAGAGAGAAGCCATAGGAGCTACAAACACTGGAAATGCTGTTGGGGCAGAATCACATAGGCCCTCTGAAGCTCACAACTGGCCACAGATCACTTTGGATGTTTCATATGGAACTACAGGACTTAATGTTTGCCCTGCTGGATTCTGGACTTGACTTGGTCCCATTCTTTGTATACCTATTTGTAACCTTTGGAATGGAAATTTCTATCTTGTGCCATTGAATGTTGGAAGTGTTAATTTTCTTTTCATTTGTACATGGGCTCATAGTTAAGAGCTTGCCACACATCTTGGAAGAGATTTGAGACTTGGACTTTTCAGCAATGCTGAAACTGTCAAGACTTGGCAACTCTAAGAGATGGACTAAAATGTCTTTTACAAAAAGGGCTTCCATGAGTCTTTGGGGGGCCCGGGGCAGAATGTCATGGTTTAGGTCTAGATGTCCTCCAAAATCTTCATGCAGTCATCAGGGTGGGCTTCTAGAGTTTGTGATTGATTCACGGTCTAACGTTGGGATTATGAGTGTGACTGCCACACCCACTCTGTGGTGAGCAGCCTGCATACAATATAAAGGAGGGAAAGAGGCTTGCTCTCTTCTCTTTTGTTCTTGTTGCTTTCGCTGTCTTTTGGCCATGAACTGTTGCTCCTTTGCCATGCCACCCTGCTTGAAGCCAGTTGACTATAGACTGAAACCTCCTCAACTGTGAGCTAAATAAACCTTTCCTTGCTTAATTTTGAGCATGGCTATTGTGTCTCAACAATAAGAGAAAAGTAACTAACATAGAAATACTTTTGTTTGTGAACAATTTGGCTTGCAAACAGAAGACTTGTCAAAACTATGTTTTTGTTTGCAAACTCTGCATCACGTGATGAAAAAAATTGCAGTCATATTTCCCACAAAATATGAATGTGGCCATCTTTTCCAGAATTGTGGAACAAATTAAATTCTTGAATCCAGGTACCACTGTAATTTCTTCTCCTATTTCATCTCCTCAGCAGTACACACATCTGCAATCCCAGCACTCGGGAGACTAAAGCAGGAGGATGGCCATGAGTTTGAGGCCAGCATGGACTATATAGTGAATTCAAGGCCAGCCTGAACTACAGAGAGAGACCTTGTCTCAAAAAAAAATCATTCTATCTCCTCTTTCAGTTAATGACACCACCACCCTCATTATTGCCTCAACCAAAAAGAAATCAGTCATTTTAGACTCTTTTCTATTATTGGTGTCACCTACATCCAGTCATTTATTAAACTTGATTATTTAAATTGCTAATTATTCTAGACTTCCTTTCTTCCTCTCCATTTGTACAACTTCATATTTGACTATAGTGATAAATCTTTTTCTTCCCCAGATTTAAGCTGCATAGCTCTAAGTCTACGATTTATCTGCAATTGGATAATATATCTAAAATAGATATATATTTTCCATCTTATTGCCCATGAAGAGAAAAGAAATATCTTTCTTTCCTATCGAAAGCTCATAGTGAAGTCCCTATAACAAAAGACAAATTAATAAAAGTCTGATGCAAATATCTATATACATATACATACATACATATATATATATTTTTTTTTACATGATATAGGGTAAGAATTTTTATAAAGAAATTAAGGCTGAAAGAGACAGACATGCCTGTGTAGTTTTATGCAAGTTTTGATGAAGAAGTAGATAGATCTAAAGAAGTAATATTAGATTAAAAAGCACGATGAAACAGTAAACTGTGGAGGTAAATCAACAAGACCTGCTTGTGCAGGTTCCTCTGCCAATGAAAGCTCAATGAACTCCTTCAGAGGAGAAAATCAGGAGGAAAATGAATATAGTCTTCATTTTTTTTTTATTTCTCAAATGCTGTAGTGGTAGTGTGTCCTGAACACATCACTCAATTCTTGGCTTCATGTCTTTGAAAGATACATTCTAAGGTTTTCAAAATAATACACAAAATTTCCTCTCTCCTTCCCTCCTTATAAGTGCTCTAATTTCAGTCACTATCCCTTTCTACTTCTTATCTTATGGTATGCTAGTAAAACTATTTATAATTCTTATGTATGCATAACATTATTCTATTCCTTCCTGTCTGTACATAAGCTATTTTTTCTGCCCAGAATGTGTTTACCTGCTCTCTTCAGTTGAGCAATTCTCACTCACAATTCTCTATTCTGCTCAGATGTCAGGTTCCCCTCAAAATTTTAATGTACTTAAAATACTAACTCTCCACTTATATATTTCTAAAGTCTATCTCCTTCTATAAATAATTTTTTCTATACTGTTTTTACCATTTTTGTAATCCCAACATGTAACACAATGCATGACATAAAGTAGACACTCTCACTAAATATGTCAAACTTCAGTCAAACAAAGGGAATGTTGTAAACGAAGAATAAAGCACGTTTTAGCTAGCTGACGAAGAACACCTTTAAAGAACTTGGCTTTTATCCTAAATAGTGTGGGACCAGTGGAGGTTTTCAAAGAAAAGAATGAAATCTGCCTCCATGTTTAAGTGTGAGTATGTTTGGAGGACAATGGATTGGATAAATGTCAAACCTGGAAAGGTCTCCACATTGATTTATAAAGTTTAACTTTCATTAGAATATACAGAACTTTTCCAAAGAAACTATAACTACTTGGAAGGCCAGTTCACTGACTTTGATTCAAAGTAATGGATCACTTAGAATTGCTAGCTAGATAGTTGTTTTGATAGCTTCAGCTATTCCAAATTCTGTCTCAACAATGCCTGGGGTTTACTTTAAGAAAAACCACAAGTCTTTCTCTTAACCAGTTGGCTTTAGTTAACTCACTTCAGACAGTTCAGGTCAACTTTAGGTCAATGCTGTCATGTAGAAAATAACAAGTAACACAAATTAAATGCTTCCCATGTGGCAGGAAATGTTTGAAGCATCTGAAAAGTGTCCTTTAATTTAATCCTAACAAAACTCAGTAAAACTTTTACTATGGCTTAAAGATATAGGCATACCTAGATGTAAGTAATTATTCAGAAAACAACTAGGAAGTGCAATCAACTGATACTAATTTTTATCTATACACTTTTCCATACATTTTTGCATTTGTGTGTTGGTGTATTTTTATATAGAATGATAGTGAAATGAAGATTAAGATGGATTACTTTTTGTATACATAGACACATATGTGTGTGTGGGTGCATATGTCTATAAACATATATGCACATAGCATTGAATTATGACAATGTATTTTCATTAGTTGTTAAATCATTAAAATAGTTTTTAAGCTTGCCATGTTCCTAATGGCAGTCATGAATTCCCCAGAATGCATGAACAGAAACTAATAAGATAAAGAAAAGTACCTGATTTGAAAACTATTGGGACAAGAAATACAGTTCTAAGTGAAAGTTGAGAACAGGTAATAGGTAATTTCCCAAGTTCAACTGGTTTTCACTGAGATTAGCAGATAATGATTCTTTACCTAAAATCACCACATACCTATGCTAGCAATCAGTAGACAAACAGGACCTCTGCTCTCATGCAGATGATCATTCTAAATACTTCACTGACAAATAATAAGATGCTGAGTGTTCATAACCAGAGAAAACCAGAATGTTGTGGGAACATGTGTTAATGAAGGCTACTGTAGATGAGATTTAAATGTGCCTCTTTGATGATTTATGTACTTACAAGATTGAACAAAAGGTGGCTGCTGAACAAACTGAAATGAATAAAGGACATAAATACAGGAACTGAGGACAACTGAGAGTGTGAGGGAGAAATGATACAGAAAACCTCAGTAACCTAGGCCAACTCTTGGAGTGCTTTGTAAGCTACAATAAAGACTTTACATTTACCCAACAGTTAACTAAAAACTATTTATTTATTCATTCACCCATTGGATCATCTAGTCATTCATTCAATAAATATGTATCTAGTGCTTTCTCTGAGGAAAGGAAAAATATCTTTTTCTTTCACCTTCCCTAGGTTTGTTTGCTGAGGCTCCTGTAGAAAAAAACAGATTGACAAGAGAAAAGTACACACTTTTATTCAATATGAATTTTTCTTTCCTTCCTTTTTGTAGAGAAGATCTCACTATGTTGTGCAGAATAGTTTCAAACTCCTGAGCTCATTCTCTGACTAGACTCATATGTAGATGGGAATACAGTTGTATGCCACCATGCCCAGCTAATGTAAATTTTATGTGACATGGGAAGCCTCGTAAGGAAATGAGTGAGAACCTGAAGAAGCAGTTAAACCCAATTGTTTTTACACTAAATTTGAGGGAAAACGCAGAGTTGTAGAGAACTGTGATAATGTTGTAACAATTTTAGATTTACCAGACACAAAGAAACTGAGTGGCACTTGGACAGGTGGAGGGAACCAAACTTTATTACCTTAGTGGGCTCACAGGAGCTGCATACTCCAAAGTCTGAGCCCTGAGCCTTTGTTCGGGTTGTCTTATATACAGGTTTTAGGAAGGACTGAGCAGGTTGAGTTACAGAGGCAGCATGGGGCATGGTTAAGCATAGGGTGTTTGAGGCAGGCTGTACAAGCAAGGACAGCAGAAGCAGAATGAGACAGTTGCTTACTGTAGGCTATCCATTTTGATTTTATGTTTCAGTTTCCAAAAGTTTTGTTTTCCTCATCAATAGGAAAATGATATGAGTATGTTGTGGGCAATTTCCTAAGCCAAGCCAAACCAAACCAAAAGGAAGACTCTTTGCACTGAGAGATAAAAAGACAGCATTTAATCTTTACACCAGTGGACTGTTGAATTTTCACTGCAGTGAACCGTTACAGGGATAATTCTTCAAAAGCAATTGCCCTAAATCAGGAAAGAGTTTAGTCTAAATAGAATCAGAAGTGGGAGGTACAAAGCAAGTGACCAAACATTACATGATGGGTTACATACACTGAATCATATATTGACAGACAGGCTAGTCTTGAAGCAATAGAAACACTCCAGGAAACAGGGATGGGGCTCTTACAGAATAAGCACAGTTAAGGCATCCCCATAATACAGAAATGTTCCTGAGACAGAGGGCCTTTACCGAATGAGCACAAATCAGCCCAGGGTGCCTTAACATATAGACAATTACTCTCACAGTGCTCATCTGCAGCTGGGCTTGGACACTGTCAGTGTCAATTGAATTTAGCAGAAACAGCAGAACAGCAACTTGTTCAGAGACCTCTAATTGAGCATGAAATATCCATAAGTTTACCATCTCATGAATGTGTTTCTACATTATAACTGTGCCCCAACAAGCAAACGGGTAAACTTATCAGGTTCTTTCATTTCTTCGCTTGGTTTCTTTATTTTAAGTCATTAAGTATGGTTCTTTCCTCAAGGCATACAGGGGGAATTTTTCACATGAGCCTTAGGACCTGCATAAGGGAGAAGGGTGAGGGAAAATCAGGCATCCTCTCTGCAAGTGTTGTTTTTCAAATTCCATCAGATGAAACTATTCAGTATGCCAAAGTACCATATTTTGGGATAGCATATTGCAACCCCATCATAGGCAATATGCTAAGTGCTGACACTAATTCTATGAATAAAACAGATATAATTTGGCCTTATTATGCCTATACTCAAGCAGAGAGAATAATTTTCAATGTAAAAATTATCTCCAAGGATAACCAAAAATTGAATAAGAAAAGAGATACAATCCTGGTGGGTGACCTTATAATTTACATAGTCACAATTTGGAAAGTGAATATTAGTGTAAAACATAAAATAAAGGCTAAAGATTTCAGAATGCTATCTTATCTGGAGAAACAGAAGATGGAGTTAGAAATTACAGAAAAAGTTTCAGTTATACCTGAAATGTGTGTGTGTAACTGTTATTTAAAATAAACTTGAAAAATGCTAATATTTAAATTTGCATTTTTGATTTTAGTATTATACTTATTTGCATACCTAAAATTCTTATAATTTAAAGTATTCCTACTACTTGAGCAACTTAAGTAACATTGAAAGACAAGATGTAAAAATAAAAGCCTAGCTGGGTGTGGTGGCACACTCCTGTAATCCCAGCACTCCGGAGGCTGAAGCAGGAGGGTCCTTGCAAGTTTGAGACCAGCCTGGGCTACAAAGTGAGCCCAAGGCCAGCCTGAAATGCATAGTGAGGCCCAGTCTCAAAAGGACAATAAATAGATAAATAAATAATAAAAATAAAAGCCTAAATTAGGGCTTGTAAAAGATGAAAAGAGAAGCCCACAGTAAACAAAAGTTACAAAAATAATGTTACTCTATTGGTAGTTTGTTCCAAGATTGTGTAATGAGATTACAAACCAATAAAGGCATTTTATTACAAATTTAAATAGACAAAACCAGGCAATGAATTCTGTAAGAAAGTAACTGCAGTATAGTTTGGTTTGCCAGAAAAATATGGTGAAAGGCAACAATTTGAATGTGGTATTCATACTCAAAGGATTGTCTAAAAGCCTCTGCCAAATGCTTGTTTGATTGCATACCATTTCCTGCCACATATTTGCAAAATGTATGCTAGAAAGAAGTCTTTAATTTGTGTTCTGTCCAGGAATTTAAGATAGAATGTAAGTAGCAAGATCTCTGAGATCCTTAGCTTTCCAGTCCAAAGCCACAGAAACACTTCCAGGTAGGTTTGCCAGGCTCTGGCACCCACCCAATAAACCCAAGTGAAAAGAAAAAGCAAAAACAATGTAGCTTTCAACAAGTAACTCAGTGTCAGTGGGAAGCTTTATGACAGGAAGTTAGGATGGTTTCCTGCTTTTCATTCATACAGAAACGTATCTTATTTAAGTGCAAAGCAGTAAAATGGAAGGAAGGCAGTGCACATCAACATTTTAATTTCAACAGGAACATTCTCTAGGAAGTTCTTTTGGTTTCCTCAGTTACCTAATTGCTTTGGAGGTTGGAACCTTTGTGTCATCACTTAAGGGGAAAAAAGTGAACAGAGTCAAACAAAAAAGACTTGGTGGGAATCTGGGAGGGAGTAAGTGATGAACTCCAAAGGGGTGTAGCCATTGACAGGTTTTGTGACTGCAGCATTTGAGTTACTCTCTCCTAATAAATGTTTCTTTCATTTGTATTCCTCAGCTTGTCCTAGTTTATTGGAGTATTTTTGCCTTTTAATAAATAAACACATTAAATGAAAACATGAAAGATCACTTTTCATTACCAATAATAATTACTATATTATCTTTTTTTACTTTTATGAGGCAGTTGCTATATCATAATGAAATTAATTAAGCCTCATGAATATTCTATAAATTGCTCAAGATCAAAAACTTGTGGAAAATCAGTTCAGGAGTTAAGACTCTTTTCCTTATCTACAATCGCATTTTCATATGTTTTTAGGAAATCACAGAAAGTCTTGTATTTTCAGGAAATTATAGAAATAAAAAAATTCAGCTTCAAAGTGGTCAATATTAATTATCTCCGTGATGTTTTCATATTTTTATACTAAATGTACTTAAAATGTGCTGGCTATTTGATTGCTACTGTTGCGGGAAATTTCACAAACCAAGCCAAGCCAAAAGGAAGACTCTTTGCACCAAGGAGGTAAGATGGCAGCATTTAATCTATACACCAGCGGACTGTTGGAATTCATGCCAGTGGACAGTTGCAGGGATAATTTCTCCCTAGCAACGACCCCGAATCCGGAAGGAGTTTAGTCTGTATAGAATTAGCAGTGGAAGGTACAAAACAAGTGACCAAATGTTACATGATTGATTACATACACTGAATCATATATTGACAGACAGGCTAGTCTTGAAACAATAGAAACATTCTGGGAACCAGGGGAGGGGACTCTTACAGAATGAGGAATTTAAGATAGGATGTAAGTAGCAAGATCTCTGAGACCCTTAGCTTTCCAGTCCAAAGCCACAGAAACACTTCCAGGTAGGTTTGCCAGGCTCTGGCACCCACCCAATAAACCCAAGTGAAAAGAAAAAGCAAAAACAATGTAGCTTTCAACAGGTAACTCAGTGTCAGTGGGAAGCTTTATGACAGGAAGTTAGGATGGTTTCCTGCTTTTCATTCATACAGAAACATATTTTATTTAAGTGCAAAACAGTAAAATGGAAGGAAGGCAGTGCACATCAACATTTTAATTTCAACAGGGCATTACCATAACATAGGAATTGTTCTGGAGAGAGAGACTTGACTGAATGAAAGTGGTTAAGGACATTACCATAATATAGGAGTTGTTCCAAAAAGAGACTGGACTGAATGAGCACAGGTCAGTCCACTGTGATTTAAGGTACAGGCAATAGCTCTGACATTGTCAGGGTCAACTGAATTTACCAGAGACAGCACAACAGCAACTTGGTCAGTCTTCCAATTAATCATGAAATATCTATAAGTTTGTTATTTTGCCCAAACACTACAATTAAAGTAGGAAGAGAAATAGAAGAATAAAAATTATCTCTTTAATAAATGATGCTACAATAACTAGCTTTCCACATGCTGAATATTCACTCTAGACCCATGTTTCTCACCATGTACTAAACCAAAATCAAAATGGATCAAACGTCTAAATATTGAAACAAATACCTAATTTGGCAAAAAATGGAATAGGCAAAACTCTTGAAGATACAGGTGTAGGCAAAGAATTTAGGAAAAATCTGATTCCACAAGAAATATTACAAAGAATCAACAAGTGAGATAACACAAAATTAAAAAACTTTTGCACAGCAAAGCAAACCACCAACAGAATGAAAGGATGACCCATGGAATAGGAAAAAATTTTACCAGCTACTCCTCACAGAGAAGATTAATATCTAGAATATATAAAGAACTCAAAAAAATTAGACTGCCCCCAATTTAAGACCCAATCATCAAATATGTATTTTTGATTCTTTTGTAAAGACTTATAGAGTTTAGATGAAAAATGTGCTTTTTTTTTTACTACAGTTATAGCACTCTATAAATATTAAAAATAGAACAGGTTTACAGTATCATGCTATGTACTTTCTTGGCTTCTAGATTAAGCAATAATTTGAAAAGGAACACATGCTGTACTGTTGGTTATTTTATCATTCATTCATTCATTCAGCAAAAATAATTTTATTAAATTTCTACTGCTTTCAACACCATACTAAATTCTACTGGTAAAGGTATGAAGTTTCCTGACTTGCCACTTAATGAGATCATATTTCTATAGCAGAAGAAAGATGATTTGATTGTGTTCTTTCAGAGCATAGATACATACAGTGATTCTATCATGCAGCAAATGCCAATTGTGACATTAAAGGTGTAGCTATTTACTAAAGAATGTTTCTTCAGTTTCAACTAGATTCCAACATAAAGCTTGGTCACAGTGGTGTCAGAGCCACAATGCCTACTCTAGAGTGTCTAGAAACTACCAAGAGATGCATGCAAATAAAGACTTCAACATAGTCAAAATTTCTCACATAAAGTACAAACTGAATTAATATTCATCTAATGAATGAATAAGAGAGGAGGAAATGAGGATATGAAGAGTACACATTGATTGCTATATAAATAATGGTGAGAGAGAAAATTAGCCAAGTTTTAAAAGTTTAAAGGTACCTTCTGGGAGGAAGGCAAATCAACACACGTGAGAATGAAGTTAAGTAGGTAACAGAGGAATTTTCTAGCAGAAAGAAAAGACAATAAAGAAAAACGTATGTCTAATCCAAGAAATGTATATGTGTCTAAAAATATTTTTCCACCATAAAGGTATTGACAGGCAAATGTATTATTATTTCGTATTTGCTATTTATTATTATTATTTAAATTGTTATTTAAATTTATTATTATCTCACATTATCAAAGGGAAACAATGCATTTCTGAATATCAAACATCAGCTATAAAAGAAAGTAACTGTACAACAATATAATTCCCAGGCTTCTGAGCACTTTCTAAATTTCCCTTTTTAAATCTGCTACATACTTAGCCAGGAGTCGTGATGCACGCCTTTAATCCCACCACAAATATTTTAATTATTATCACCCTACTGTTAATAAAGTTTTAAATCAGATAGGCTAATTTAAGAATGAATGAATGAGAAAAATGGGCAAAAATATCTAACCTGTCTTTACTGAATATCTTTTACAATTGAAAGTAATACCTTTGACTATCTAACCAAATCAATAACACAAAGTAGGTTATAATTTGTATTTGTTGAACTAAACTTATTTTCATAAACATCTCTTTGAACTTCACTAAGATTATTTTCTTATCTGACTCAAAGTGAATTAATTACAGAAAATCAATAGTGACCCCAAAATTTAGTAAGGTAATCATGATCCATGACAATATTTACTAAAAAAGACACCTGCCATCTTTTTTTTAATCTTATCACTGTTAAAGACATCATACTACAGTGATACATACATATTCATGTTTATAGCAGTACAATACATAACAGCTAAATCTTGGAAATGGCCATATCTCATCAACAGATGAATGGATAAAGACAATATGTCATTTATACATAACCTAGTACTACTTTGCCATAAAGAAGGTAAATTTGATTTGTGTGTAGGAAAATGAATTCACTGTCTGACTACAAGTTTAAGTGAAATAAATCAGACACACAAGTCTAAACATTGCATGGTTTCTCTTATACAAGAAACCCAAAATAAAAAATAAAGAGCAAAATAAAAGATAATAGGAAGCAGAGAGACAGGTCTTTTCCAAATAAGAAGGAGATCAAGAGATGGAAGAAGGGGAACAGGAAGGAAGGGAAAGGGAATGAACAAAGTTTTAGATGTGCTATGCACATGTACCAGCTCTCCATAAGGAATGGAATAATGTGAGGCAAATATTTACTAACAAGAAATAAAAACTGGAAAAAATGAAAGCCACTAACAAATAAATGAATAGTTTCTGGTTTCAATATGACTTCACACAATTTTGATGTATTCCTCATTGGTAAGAAAATAATGTATTTGTTAGCTTTCTCATAAGGGTCTAACATCTATTGTTTTTACATTTATAACTAACAGTATGCTTGAAGTAACAACCAACAATGTAGTTTTGAAATGTCCCAGGGTTCAGGTTTGGTCCTTTCTTCTCTCTACATTTGTTTCATGGGTGATCATAAGCACTCTGTTATTCTGAAATAACATCAACATATTAAAGATTTGTAAATTTAATTTTCTAGCTCAGTCTTCTCGTCTAATACAATAAATACTGCAAATTCTATATTTCTAAGCTAAAGCATAAGGTCTTTGCCATTCTGAATCTCCAGAATATTTTATGATTATTATTCTTTGTTTCATGTGATGTCATACCTGTTCTTTCAGTAGCTCAGGTCATTGACTTTGGAAACATTTTCAAATATCTTTAATCATCCAGGAAAACCCATTGTCTTAGTCTTCTCATCCTAATTCTACCACTTGTCACTACTGATATAGAAAAAACAATACCAGACCTCCAAATGATGTAGGGGAATGAAACTCCCAACCTACCATATGTCCGGCGCGAGTTCGTGTTCTCTAAAATCGAAGAATGAACTTTAGGAACAACAGAGGGTAAGAGCAGAATATATTTATTGAAAGAAAGAAAGCTTCTGTCAGAGAGAGAGACAGAAGGGGTCCCGAGTGGGTTGCCAAAGACTCTGTCTTTTCTTGTGACTCTTATAGAGTAAAACCATGATGGGGAAAACTGGGAACTCACAAGGCAGATGGGCCTGAGGTGGGACAGAACTGTGGTCAACTAATAAGATCAATTGTTTAGGTAAAATTGACCAAATCAAGGACAAATGGGGAAGCGAGCCACATAGTAAGCAAGCATTCTTACAGATTAGGGGATTAAGATGGTAATTCCTGGCTTCTCAAGATGATCCATCCCTAATCCCTAAAGCTTATACTTAGGGAGTGGCTGCATTTGTTTTGCCTTCTGTCTTGAGATCTGGCCCACAGCAAGAGGTGTGTATCTCTTCCAAGGTCACAAGATACCTGGTCCTCTGTACCTGCTCCTTTGAGGGCCTAGCCCTGTCTGACTGCCTATAATATTTCTGTCTAACTCAGTAGCCTATAACACTACCTCCACTATGAATTCCTTGGTACTAGCAATCATTATTAATCACTTCTACTCTGAAGTAGTGAAATAGCCTCATAACTGCATTCATCCCTTATTCATTCCTTAACTTTATTTACAGTCTCTTTTTACTGCCTCAAGCAAAGAAATCGTTTCCCAAAGTAAACCAGGTCATATTACTACATTGTGTAAGAACCTACAAAAGTTTCCCATCTCACTCAAAGTAGAAGTCAGTGCTTACAAATGTGTTCTATATGTTCAGTCCCTTTATGTATCTGTCCTACTTTCTCCTTCATTTCATCTGGGCCTCATCCCAAAACATTGTTTTTTTTTCTTTTTGTACTTCCATTATAACATCAAAAATTTCTTTTCCTAAGGTTATTTCCTTTGCTGTTCTCTTTGCCTCAATGGCTCTGCTCCAGATACCGACATGGCTAATATCCCTTTCTCCTTCATAACTCAACTGTCCACCCTAAGCAACTAGTTGAATACTAAAAGCTATCCCCTTCTTACCTGAGTCTATTGTCTTTCTCCACTTCATATATCCCCTTTTAATATTTATTTTTGCTAATAATGTATTGTCAGTTTTGTACACTTTGCGAATTTGTGAATACAAAGTCCTAGACTATATCAGACACTCAAAAAGTATTTATGGAATGGAAAAAAGGAAAAACATCCCTGTGTGTTAATCATCTATCACCCACCTTAATAAGAACTTCATAGTCTGCCCACTAATCTTCCTGATGAAAGGTTTTAGTCCTAGTATAGATTACTGAATATTATGGCAGTGGTTTAACACAGTGGAAGGCCAAAGCAAAAATGACACTTACCCTGATTAACACTGCCTCCTCCTTCCCCCTCAGCCCTGATTACAACCTCCTCTTTCCTTTCCTATGCAAAGAAAATTCCAATCAGTTCCTCATGTGTCTTTGTGTCATGGAGGCCCACCCCAAAATCCACTTCTGGCCAGAGGTCATAAAGCCTCCTGCCATCTTTTCCCTGGTCACAGGAGAAAGCCCAGCCCCACGAGTTACACACTCCTCTCCATGTCCTCAGTAAAGGACTCTTTTTATTTCTTTTTGCCTCTCTATTGCACCGGAAAACCCTAGCACTGACCATTCACAAAAGGTTAGAATCATGATCTCCATTTAAAAAAAAAGATCAAAAATAGAAAATATCAATACCTGTGATCACACAACAAACTGTAAAGCAAGGTTCCAGCCCTGTTCTGTCTTGCTGTAAAGTTCATTTCAAACAATGTGCTTGTAAAGTTGTTCCCTTTAACAGTGAGAATACTCACTGACTTTAAATGAGATACTAAGGCTCATACATTGATAAATTATAAAAAACCTTCTTACTTTTCCAATTTTTCAAACTTCATCAATTTAAAATTTTCTTTTCCCACTAGATGATGGTGTACTAATGCATGCAGGCCAACATTCTTTACTCTGGGGTGGGGGAGGAGGTAGTGCTGAAAGCCCTTTCCCCAATGGAACTTTTCAAACCAGGTCCTAAAAGAAAATATAAATCAGTTTTCATGTTGTCAAAAACCATGCAATGAAAAATGTGTACTGTGTTCTTCACAATGATAAATTTGACCTGACCAAAACAATGTCACTATGATCAAAACCACTCTGAAACAGCCTGACTGAAGAAAATTATGTGGCTTCACTGATTTAACTTTTGATAAATACAGCTTACCCCCAAAATTATTACATTTCTTCCTAAGAGCATAAAGCATTATAATTTAGTGCTTACCACTACATTATCAAACTTACTTGGAAAATGCTTCATAAAGCACTGGTATATTTTATAAGTCATACAAAACAGATAAATGTCTTTGATCCGGACACCTCTTAAAAACTGCATTAAGTGGAACAAAAACTTCATAGAGCATCAGTCTCTGTGTTGTACTTATAAATAATTTAAGTCAATATAGTATCATTTACTTGGGGTTGTTTGTATATGAAGAAGCTAGGAAAATAAAACAGGCTGGCTTTTCCCCATAGATTACAGAACAATCTAATAAAACCCATAGGCAATTTAGTACATGTTGAGTCACTTTTGGTTTGTGTGTATAGCTCTTGTCTCTTCTCTTTTCTCACTTCATAACTATCATGTCACTTTTCAGGTTACATCTTGTTTATATAGTTCTTACACTAATCCTTAAATTGTAGGCAGGCAGGTATTATCATCTTTCTTCCTAAAGCTTTTACTGATTTTCTACCTGAACTCTCAGCAGTAATTTCCTGAGACATACTAATTCTCTTAAGACAGTATTTTACTATGCTATATAGTTATCTCTCTATGTATCTGTTCTGCATTCTGCCTGTTTCTTTACATCTCTTCTAATTTTCCACACTTGTACTTTTCCTTTATGACTCCTTTAAATACTATTTTGTTTCAATTCTATCTCAGTTTCCTTAATCAAAAATAGATAAAATAGTGGTCCCTATCTCATAAGAATAGTAATAGCTATTAAAGATGTTAAGTAAAGCTAAGTGCTCACCAAGAAGCCTAACAATACAGTCACAAAGTCTGAGAAAGTGGCCAATTCGCTATTTTAAGAGGAAATTGAGCCTGGCGTGGTGGCGCAGGCCTTTAATCCCAGCACTCAGGAGGCTGAGGTAGGAGGAGCATTGTGAGTCGGAGGCCGGCTTGGGCTACAACGGGAGCACAAGGCCGACCTGAGTTACACAGTGTGACCTTGCCTCAAAAAAACCAGGGCTAGGAGTTTGGCTCAGTGACTTAAGCGCCTGTCTGACAGGCGTGAGGTTGTGATTTCAATCCCTGGTGCCACAAAAAAAAAAAAAAAAAAAAAAAAAAAAGGAAATTACTGCCTTTATATTACTGTAATGCAAACCTGAAACCCAAAATAAAGTTGATGCTCAAAAATATGAACTAAAAAGTGAGTGGAGTACTCTAGTTGTACTATACGTAGGTCAAAACATTATTCTTTTTCTGTGTATGCTTTTCTTATTTGTATGGGTTTTGTTCTTGTAGTTTCTCTCTGTAGTAAAAATAAGCATTTCAGTTAAATACTTAACAGTAGCATACTTAGAAAATACAATATTGTGCCATTTAAAATTTAAGAACTAAGAGGCTTGGGAAATGAAACAGGAGGCAGTTTGAAGCACAGTGTGTATACTGTTTTGCAGCCAGCCTTAAGAAGAGCGATACAAGCCTAAACCTTAGAACAGTCCTGGCATGTCTCAAAGGAAAAGGAAATCAAGGGTATATGGGAATACAGAAGGAATACAGCAGTGCTTGGAACGAAAATGCAAGAACTCTGAGTCACAAAATCAGATAGCCTTTCAACATTTGGATGGAACGATAGCCACAGAGGAAAATGTTTTTTAGTATTAAGCTTATTTTTAAAAAAGAGGTAGAAAAAGCAATTTGCTATAGAAATTTATAATAAAACACTAATGATAGCATATATGTGTAACATTCCAAGAATAGTCTATTTATCGTAAAGTGATGACTTTAATGTATGGTTCAAGTAAAATACAATAGTTTTGAGCATTTTATAGCCTCAGCCTTTTCCAGGCCATTGATCTTTAATTTCCTGTTAGTGAATTCTTCTATAAAGACTTCCCAAGATTAAAACCTTCATTAGAGAGGGAATTCTGTTCTACTTATGGAAACATTAAGACACAAAAAAATGAATAAAAGATTCATTCTCACAGGAAATGTTCTCATGCAAACTGAAAAAGGAGCACATGCTTTCTTATTCCTCACTTGTCCTTTTTAATGTAACAATTCAATTATTTTATGTATTTAACTGTCTGGTGTGTGCCAGGCACTGTCTTTGGGCCTAGAAATACGACAATGTGCCAAGAAAGTTTCCTGCTCTCAGCTTGCTCTGTCTTTCCATGTGAAACAGACAAAAAAAACAAAAACAAAAAAACAAAAAAAACAGGAAGGTCTCTGGCTATAAGGGAGGAGCCTATCATTTAGGCTCAGGGAATAAAAAAATTTAGGCTCAGGGAATAAGAAAAAAATCATCCTCAAAGAGCTGGAAAATGCAAGAATAATGAGGAGTTAGCCAGTGAAGAGAGATAGGGAAAAGTAGAAAGAGAGAAAAGTATTTCAGTCAGAACATTTTATTATTTAAATCCATATGCTGTGTTTTTCCACTCTTACTCATCTGCAGTATGACCAGAAGTCATATTTTTCAAAGCTGTTCCCCACAAATGTGCATCTGTGATCATCCTTCCCTCTAGCACTCTGCAGTACTATTCAATCATTCTTTATGTCTTAATTATAAAATAAATCTTGTCATACAGTTTTAAATTTTCCTATAAAATATAACCAGTAAAGAAGAACAAATATAAAAACTAAATAAAAAATACAGCTCTGAACTTTCAGCTCTTTAAAGGAATTATATTAAGGGAATCTAAGGCAAAAATGTGTAATAAACCATGATGAATAGATGGCTATGAGTCTACTCTGCAGTAAAAGTGGGTAATGCTGTTTGATCAACCATTGTTCTGTTGTGCTGTGGATAATCTGTGCCAATTCAGAAAATGTTCAGTGCTAGAAAACTTTAGGGACCCCTGGGTGTGGTGGCATACACCTTTAATCCCAGCACTGGAGAGGCTGAGGTAGAGGAGCTTTGTGAGTTTGAGGCCGGCTTGGGCTACAATGTAGACCAGCATGAACTACAATAGTGTGACCCTGTCTCAAAAAACTAGGGCTGGGAGTTTGGCTCAATGGCTTAGGCACCTACCTGGTAGGTGCGAGGATGTGAGTTCGAATTCCCAGTGCCACAAAAAGAAAAAAAAGAAAACTTTAGGGACCAAAGTGCAGCATCTAACCAACTCATATCAATAGCCAACCACCATCAACAGACATAGGATAGGATAAGAATGTTGTCAAAGAATTTGAACCAGTGACATTTCTCAAGAGGAAGCATGGGTTTTCATCAGCATAATAATTATTAAACACTTAAGCTACCACTAGGCTCACTTTGAATTGCAAGACAATGTGAATTAATCATGATTTTTTTTTCCTACTAAGTAGCCTCAGGACTTTTTTCCAGGGATCAACTGATCAAACTTTCTGTCCAGGTATTGCAAAAATAAACAAATAAGTAAGTAAATATTTAAGCTCAAAGTTTTAATTTCAGGAAAAGCAAGTTAACATGTGTTAGTAAGAATTATATTGCTCCACTGCAAAACAGAGACTATGATAGTTACCCCACTTCTTATTATGGAGTTCACATAAAATTTTGTGGATAAAGCATACAGAGGCACTTAAATATTCGTTTCCTCTCTTTTTTTGGCACAGACATAGATGGAAATAAGACAGCAGTTATTGATTAAACCTGCTTAGAATTTAGGTGGAGGCTAAATTTTTGTTTGAGGGAGCAATAATTGGAATGTTTTGTTTCATTCAAAACAGTGGAAAAAATAACTCTAGAATATGGATTTCCAACAGAGAGGCTTTTTTGTGGTTGCTTTTCTATCTACTCTAAATTAAAAAATAATTGTCGCAATTAATAGCCTTCATGGGAAGAATGCGGCTGAACTTTAATCAGATGTTACCTGTTAAAAGAATAATTTCTGTTTACTGTTTCCTTCTTTCTTCTACTCATAGAAGAAATGATTTATCCAGATCCAATCAATTGCTCAAAAAGAGATTAATCAATCATTAAATAAAACACAAATCAAATGACTAATCAGTATCAGAAATATCACTAATGTGGAAGGTATGACACGTCACGAAATTAAACCTCTGAGCATCTTACCTAATTTTGCCTTTTCTGAGTACCAGACCCTTGACTGTAAAATTCAAGGTAGTACATTGCATTTAGCCTTTTGTCTTTAATGATACATAATACTTCTGTAGCTTGATACTTCTCAAAGGCAGCAAAGAGTATTGAGAATGACATGACTTGATCCAGATACCAGAATAAGAATTATATTATTTGATTATATAGTATATCATTTGGCAAACTGCTAAGTCAACAATATGAGTGATACTCAGAACTGAGGATCTGTTTGTAAGCAAAAGAGATAAACTCATAATGTTAAAGTCCTTACAGTCAAACAAGAAACAGAGAACTCAATGGGATAATAAAAAATTATACGGAGAGAGAGAGAGAAAGGGAGGGAGAGAGAGGGATTAAAATTATAGTACTACAGACAAAAATGTGCTATCTAGTATAAAAATACATACCATTTGCAGTTCTTCTGAACTAAGGAGGTAATGAAAAATTGTAGCTGAATCTAAGTGAATAGAAAATATAAAAGTAACAGGGATATGTCTGTTGTGGAAAAAAACCAAAACCAAATCAGATGGAAGATATGCAGGCACTGAGGAGGTGGAAAGCAGTTCATTTTTGTGCTAGTGGGCTAGGGGAAACTGAGTTCCAAATCACCAGCCCCATCTTGGGGTTAAACAGACACTTATACATGTTTTAAGCAGGAAATATGAAAGGTTGATAGCATTATTTTATAATTGGTTATATAGGCTGGTTCATATATAGTCAGGCAGACTTGTTCTGGGCTGAAAGGGTTTCTTAAGGTCAGGGGTTTGGGCGAACAGGAAGAATCAATCATTGTCTTTAACAAAGCCAGTCTGTCTTGAAGCAAGTTAACACAACAAGATGTACTTTCTGGCTGAGTTATGTCTGTCTTACAAGCTGCAGCTGGTGTGGTGGCTCTCAAGCCTAGCAGAGTCTAACCAGGCTAGACCTGCCTTTCCTGCTCCTAGTATACCATCAGGTTACAAGTTTTAAAATTTTCATGTTCACATCAGAAAGAATTCCAGGTCTGTACATCCCTTAATTCCCAAAAAAACATCCTAGAGATCCAAATCCAAAGAATTAAAGAAGGGAGAGAATGTAGATTAAAGGTGGGCATATTGAAAGCAAACACAGCATTATCAGACATCAGTCAATAAATACTCTATCCTCTGAGATGAACCACTGTTCATGTGTCAAATATAGCACCGTAATGGTCAATCAAACAGACCAGCAATGGAGAACATATACATCTTACTCTCAAATATTCTCAGCAGCACTACTTTTAGCCAAAAGTACACAGAATTTGCAGAGCTTATTAAAGAATTTCTGCTCAGCCTGATTTACAGACTACCAGACATCTGCCCCTCTTGTCTTCCACTTAACAGACACTTAGAATAAAGTTTGAAAATGCAACAGTCTGGGAACTGTTAACTATAGGAATATTAATTGTGTAAGGTTAATACCTCAAATGACATGAATTGAAAATGCAACAGTTTTCTTAGAAGGTGAGGTGAACCGCAAAAACTGCTATCCATGTTTGTTGTATGACTCCACCAGTGTGTTTCCCATATATCTAACTGCAGAGCAGATGATATGTTTGACATGTGAGCTGTAGATTTGAAGGCATACGGTATTTTCTGGTGACCAAACATGTCATGCTCGCTTTCAGTCTGTTCCACCTGCAGTTTACCTTTCCTCCCTTCCTTACCTCTCTGGATGTGAATTGCTAGGATGTTGTTTTGGGAACTCAAGGTAAGCAGACCCAGAATTCTTTCTGAAGTGAACATATACATGGTAAGCATGAAAACCAAGTGTGACTAAACATCATCTTAGAGGTTCAAAAATTCAATGAAACATTTTGCTATTAGATACACGTGAAACACAATGGTGTGGTCATACAACAAATGCAGATAACCATTTTGACAGCTCATCTTCCTTTTACAAAAACTTTTATATTTTCAATTCACATAAGTTCAAGCTGTGAAGTGATGGATTATTCCAGAGAACCCCAAAATTATGGATTAAGAAAGAAAAGGGGAGAGAATGAGAAGCCAATAGCTATCTAAACCATCTCAGAACATGAGTCACAGTTTTTTTTTTCTTTTTTTTTTTTTTTTTGCGGCACCAGGGATTGAACTCACAACCTCGCAACTTCCAGGGCAGGCGCTTAAGCCACTGAGCCAAACTCCCAGCCCTGGTTTTTTGAGGCAGGGTCGCACTATGTAGCTCAGGCCAGCCTTGTGCTTGCGTTGTAGCCCAAGCTGGCCTCGAACTCACAATGCTCCTCCTACCTCAGCCTTCTGAGTTCTGGGAATAAAGGCGTGCGCCACCATGCCAGACTGAGTCATGGTTTTCTAATGTATGGTTCAACTGAATTTTAGAAAAAAATGTAACGATTTCCATTTCCATCTTCTCAGAATCAGAAGATGATTGGTAGAAGGAAACTTCACTACTATGAATAATATTATTTAAACTGAAATGTGACAGCATTCTAAATCAATTAAACTCCTAAGAAAACTACAAAATATATATACTTTAGCTTCTTAGTGAACCTCTCCATACACTTCTATTACACTGAGAATAAAATAAATTAAAAAAAAATCAATGAAAAATGCCTTGTAATTACTAGAGAGAAAAGAAGAAATTTAGGAAGAATCGCTAGGTATTCTGATGTTTGTAGACTGATGCGCATTTTAGGGGTTTTAATTACACGGAATTTAAATTTGTGTTATAACAAGGTTAGCATTACCTCCAGATTTGGGGTTTGATACAACACGATCCATGTTAAGAAGGCCACTATTCTTCACTTCAAAAAATAGATGTTAAATCAGTGGGGCAAATAAAACATGCAATAGTATAATACCAGGAGAGAGAACTGTGAACCTGAAGGTTGATGCATTGTGTAATGTATTTGGGTGAGGAAAAAAGAAAGAAGAGGGAGGTGGAGAAGAGGATGAAAGAGAGGGGGAGGGGGGAAGAGTAAAGAAGGAATGAAGGAAGGAAACAAGGAATAGAAAAGAAAAAGGAAAGAAAGAAAAAGGAAGGAAGGAAGGAAGGACAGAAAGGAAGAGAAAGAAAGGAAAAAAAGGGCTGCAGTGACAGTGTCAACTAGGGTGGGCCATTCAATTACCACTGGCTTTTGGCTTCTGGTAGACGTCCATCCTTTCAGCTGACTGATCTTTATCTTATCTGATGATTTCTTTCTTCTGCCATTTCAAGCTGGTGTTCCACAATAGACCAAGCTCTGCTTTCATTCACATCTATGAAATTCCTTATTGATTATATTTATTTCCATGTGTTTCATTTCCAACTATAAACAGGCAGTTCCTAAAACTATAACTTCTACCCTGATATCTCATTTAAGTTTCTGTTTCCATATGTTCGCTTGGTCATAAACACTCGAAACACAACACATACAATCTGGAGCTAGACATCCTTCCCATAAAATGTGATGCTTTACTTTTGACAGTTCTCATCCTAGGAGGTAGTACTGCCATCAACTTGAAAGCCTCCCTTTTTAAATCTCTTGTTTGTCTACTTCATAACTTCTTTCAGTCTCACTCCTGAAATGTCTTTATAGTTGTTTTCTCTAGTGCAATGAGTGACTAAGTTTTGCCCTTGTCATTCCTGACTGTTCTCTTATGACAACCCCTGACTGGTTTCCTCCTGTCCAGTCTCTTCCTGCCATTCTAACCTCCTGTCTTTCCAATCCGTCTCCCCCAAATTCCCTCATTAACTGCAGCCTAGAAAGACTTTTGAAGAGTTTGGCTGATCATCTTTTGAGAGTTAGCATACAGAATATTTATGTACTAAATGAGAAGTCAGTCTGATTAAGATTGAATTGCCAACCAAAGACCAACGACTAATTGTATAGTCACTGAAGTTGCTTATTCACAGTGAGATTCCTTTGCCACACCAGAGTAGTAAGTCAAAATCTCCTGAGTTCAGACCATTGAATAGTATTTTTGTGGGCTTTTCAAATAATGATGATGCACATCTTTTTTTTAAACTCTAGTATGGCCTTCAATTAGAAGTTTCAATAATTATAACTCTAATGAGAGTCTAATTTGCTATCCCAAGAGCATAGTTGCAAGGGTATCTTGAGCAGTGGTGGCATTATTAGATTAAACATAAACTTTCTGAGTGATTCACATTAAATGGAAAAAAATTATGTGATATAAATTCAGTTAAATTTGAGAAAATAATAACATATTTGAGGCATGCCTCATGCATATTTCTTCAACACATAGACGTAATTACCTTTCTTTAGCTTCACACATGATGTTAATGGGTTGTACATGAAGACTTTGAGGATAGATTTGATACAAAAAATAATAGTGTACGTTATCCTATTCGAAGTTTCTAGAAATTGGGTGCTAATTATATTTAAGAAAAAGCAATTAAGCCGGGCGTGGTGGCGCACGCCTTTAATCCCAGCACTCGGGAGGCTGAGGTAGGCGGAGCGTTGTGAGTTCGAGGCTGGCTTGGGCTACAACGTGACTGCAAGGCTGGCCTGAGCTACACAGTGCGACCCTGCCTCAAAAAACCAGGGCTGGGAATTTGGCTCAGTGACTTAAGTGCCTGCCCTGGCAGGCATGAGGTTGTGAGTTCAATCCCTGGTGCTGCAAAAAAAAAAAAAAAAAAAAAAAAAAGCAATTAAGATTTGTCAGAATAGCAGAAAAATGGAGCAAAAGAAAAGCCTTTAAAATAAATTTGTATGGTTTGAGTTGATTCTTTCAGCTAGCAAAAGGATTCCTGCATCATATATCACATAACATGATTCTAATATCAGAAAATTCTGGGTTTTTTCACCAAATTCTCATGAATGTTAATACCTCATGACATAGCAGTGGAAACAGATCTGTGCATAATTAACTACAATAGATAATAAATTTCACTGTCAAATCAGTGCTATAAATAAACTGTTATGCAGAAATGAAGATAGGAATGATTAATTATTTTTCTTTTGTAAAATACTTTGTACAAGAAGCAACTTTGTAAATATAAACCTCAACTCCAACGTACACTGAAGTATCAGAGATTGCATTTTGAAATACAAGCAGAATATCTGAGTGAACAGAATGACTGAAAATTTGAATGCAGATATGTTTATTAGAGAAAGATGCATTTCTATTTATTGATATTATACATAATATTTTTATATTTAGTCTGGGCTATGCATAATTTTTTAGTTAAAATAGTTTTGTTTCAATATTAAAAGCATAGTTATTTAGAATAAGAATATAGCTTTTATAGAAACAATCTGCCAAAGTTTGCTAAGAATTTCAGTCTAACTCATATAATTCTAATAGTACCATCTGAAACCTGAGACCTAGAGACCAAAGACCAGTAAGGCAGACTTATTCATAGAAGAAGAAAAACCTTTTAATTTATTTGATTTCCATAACAGAGTTGTCCTTATACATATTTTTAAAGAATCACATGCTTTTTTTCCATCATTCTTTATTTTTTCCTGCCCTACATCTCAGCAACCATTGCTACTCTAAGTCATTTATTGCAATAACCATCATCATGGGGCATATCAAGGTAACAGGAAAACCCTACTTTCATATCAATTAGGATTTTTTTGGTTGCATACACAAGAAAATTAAGTGGATTAGACAACGAGATGTGGGTACGCATTGTCCAGAGCTGGTTCTAAATGGTAGTTTCATTGTTTTCAGAGACTTAATCTCTGTTTCTCTTTCAAATTCTGAAATGTCTTTAAAATTAGCTATAAGTCAAATAAAATTGTTGGAACTTTAGCCATCAAATTATATTCCACACAGCAGAAAGAGAAAAGAAGGAAAGGTGAAAAAGGTATTTTCCAAGATGAATCATTTTCCTTTAAAGAATCTTCTGTTTACATCTTATTGGCTAAAATCTATTCATATACTACATTTGACTGCAATAGTTGCTGGAAAATGTAGAACTTTAGCTGTATCCTTTATCCTCCCAAATTAAACACTGGTTGCTGAGGATTAAGGTGAAAATGAATATTTTTGGACAATTGCAAATCTTTGTCGTGTTTCTCAGTGTTCAATGTAGCAGGTTGCTGGCTTCGTTTCTTATGAAGCTATTCTAATTCAATTTTTTAAAAATTTTAATTGATGGGAATAATCCTCGTAGAGAAATGGTTCTCAATTTTTGCATACCAGAACCAATTAGAGTGATTTTTTTATTTTGTTTTTGTCTTTGTTTTCTTTAAATGTTGGAAATCAAACTCAAGACCTTGCACTTGCCAGGTAGGCGCTGTACCACTGAGCTATATGCCAAGCCTGGAGTGTCTTATAAAACTCTGATGCTCAACCAGTGCCCATGCCAAGTATGTCAGAAACGCAGGCAGGAAGATCCAGACCTTAGCTTAATATATACAGAGAAATATATATATATATTTATCTCTCACTATATATATATTTCTCTATATATATATTTCTCTATATATATTTTTCTCTATATATATTTCTCTATATATATATATATATCTATTGTACAGCTATTTCTATATATATTTCTATATATATATTTCTACATATATATGTATTTCTAGTGTACAGCTAAGTTTGAGGACCACTTTACAAAACAAACTTGTATGGAAGATAGGTAACAAATATTACTATATTTTGTTAATTGAGTGATACTAAAAATTGCAGACCATGAGCAGATAATTTGAAGAGTAAAGGCATTTTCCAAGATTTCTGATTATCTGCCTTTGCTATCTGTTTTCTTATTTTAAAAAAAATATTTTTTTAAAAAATAGCATTGTTTTAAACCAGGCGTGGTGGCGCATGCCTTTAATCCCAGCACTCGGGAGGCTGAGGTAGGAAGAGCGGTGTGAGTTTCTCATCCAACATGTACACAGCAACCAAACCGATGTTTAAAATGATATCCACACAAATCATGTGATTCCTCGACATTAACCTCTACAATTTACTGTTAGTCTAGAAATCTCTGCTCTGCAAGATTTCCCTCCTGCCTAGTCCTGAGTCTCTCAATGCACTACTGTCCAATGGTCTCCTGTCTTTCCCTTTCCTTAGAGTTAACCTCTGTTGACCAGTCCCCCTGAGACCCATGCTCATTTAAGCCAACACATGTATTTGCTGATTGTTATTGTAGGAGACTGTTTCCATAGCCTGAGCCGGAATCCTTGACCTTTATTATAGTTACAAGTAATTGTTTAAAACAACTCCTATCATTTTTATGAGGACAAGAAACACTATTATTGTTTCACAACTTAGAACAGTTCCTATAACAAAGTATTTAGCAAATACTGTATGTATTTCTTGAATTAGTATGGGAAGGAATAAATAGTTCGGAATATAGAAATTAAAAAGATGGATGGCAAACTATAATGGCCATATGCAACTGCTTGTAACTTAGGGATTTGTGAATTGAGTCAATTTATCTCCCTCTTTTTCATTATGTGTCTGTGTCTGCAGGTTGTGATTTGATCCCAGTACAGTATCTTCGCTGGGGTGACCCTGAGCCCATTGCAGCTGTGGTGTTTGCCTGCCTTGGCCTGCTGGCCACCCTCTTTGTCACTGTAGTCTTCATCATTTATCGTGATACTCCAGTAGTCAAGTCCTCCAGCAGGGAACTCTGCTACATTATCCTTGCTGGCATCTGCCTGGGTTACTTATGCACCTTCTGCCTCATCGCAAAACCCAAACAGATTTATTGCTATCTGCAGAGAATTGGCATTGGCCTCTCTCCAGCCATGAGCTACTCAGCCCTGGTAACCAAGACCAACCGTATTGCAAGAATCCTGGCTGGTAGCAAAAAGAAGATCTGTACCAAAAAACCCAGATTTATGAGTGCCTGTGCTCAGTTAGTGATTGCTTTCATTCTCATCTGTATCCAGTTGGGCATTATCATCGCTCTTTTTATAATGGAGCCTCCTGATATAATGCATGACTACCCAAGCATTCGGGAAGTCTACTTGATTTGTAACACCACAAATCTAGGAGTTGTCACTCCTCTGGGATACAATGGATTGTTGATTTTGAGCTGTACCTTCTATGCGTTCAAGACCAGAAATGTTCCAGCTAACTTCAACGAAGCCAAGTATATCGCCTTCACGATGTATACCACCTGCATTATATGGCTGGCCTTCGTCCCAATCTACTTTGGAAGCAACTACAAAATTATCACCATGTGTTTCTCAGTCAGCCTCAGCGCCACAGTGGCCCTGGGCTGCATGTTCGTGCCTAAGGTGTACATCATCCTGGCCAAACCGGAGAGAAATGTGCGCAGCGCCTTCACCACTTCTACTGTGGTGCGCATGCATGTAGGGGATGGCAAGTCTTCTTCTGCAGCCAGCAGATCCAGCAGCCTGGTCAACCTGTGGAAGAGGAGGGGCTCCTCTGGGGAAACGCTAAGGTAAAATTTGTGGGGGCGGGTTGTGGGATACGGCTGCTATAGCTGAAACAGCACGATTTGCTTCCGAGTCTTTTAGATGAGATATCTTTTAGAGGAGATCTCAGTGAATGAATCTAAGGAGGCAGGGTAACTTAGTGCTTGGGACCTTGTCCTTGAATGACTTTTGTGGGGTTAACGGGAGTGAATCCAATTACTCTGGCCAAAGCTACAAAGCATGGAAGCTGAGACTGCTCATAAAGCAAAAAGTTATAGCAAAAGGGAAGATCAGAACAAGAAAAGTAAAGTCATTGGGCCATTTTAAAGATTTCCAGCACCTGAGAGGATGGACATATATTGTGGGCTAAATTTTAGCACACTCAACGTGTAAAGAAACAAAGTGCCAATAATTTATGCACCTAAATAATACTCTTGCATATGCCTGAATCTTTTTGAAGCTCAGAAGAGCTCTCACTATCCTATCCCACAGAGACATGAGAACATATACCGCTTCATTCTTTTTTTTTTTTTTTTTTCAAGGCAACGGGGATCGAACTCACAACCTCGCAACTGCCAGACAGGGTGCTTAGGCCACTGAGCCAAACACCCAGCCCTAGTTTTTTGAGGCAGGGTCGCACTATGTAGCTCAGACGGGCCTTGCACTCGCTTGTAGCCCAAGTTGGCCTTGAATTCACACCGCTCCTCCTACCTCAGCCTCCAGAGTGCTGGGATTAAAGGTGTGCACCACCACACCCGGGTTACAGTTTCATTCTTAATCACCAAGTTTTAGGGAGATGTTAATTAGTTGAAAAGGTCAAAATAACCAAGTGGCTTTGCATACAGTTGTCCTAAACATCTTATCAGTTTCCAAATTCCCTGTTGACTTTAGCTGACTTTTATTTACTTGTGGTGATCTCACCTCAATTTTGATATCATGAACGCATTTGTTACATAGCTTCCTTCTGAAAATAATCTGTAACCAATAGGAATTGAATGATTTGTTCCCAATATCAAGTCTTTCTTATGTTAGAACTGACCCGACATTTTAAATTCACTGAGATCATGACAGCAATTGTTTAAGAACAAATTCTGAGGCATTAAAAAGGCTACATAGATGGTCGGTAATTGGGAATAGGGGATCTTATTCCATATATTAATGGATTGGAAATGAGTATCTCTCTATTTATGAAGTGCATATCAAAAGACCTAGTCAAGACACAAGCCATGTAAAATTTACTGAAATTTGACAGTATTTCTAAACACAAGATAAATGGAAAATAGATACCTCTCAGATGGACAATAAATATAATATTACTTGAACTATTCAACTGTATCATCACTTAGCCTGCATGAAAATCCTACTTTTGTATTCACATCCTACTTTTTATCTGGTGAGGTCTGAAAAACATTGCAGTATATTTGAAGAAGTTTATCGACAAGTCTCAATTCATTTGTACTAACTAGTACACTTGTGTCATTTAATTCTTAACTAAATCTTTGATATTTTTCATCTCATCCCTTGTATACTGTGTGACAGTCAACAAATTGTAAATTTTATTTTTCCCTCATTCAATAAATTCTCTTCTTTAGTAAAATCATAATTTGTAAACAAAAATACCTTTTAAATATGTAACACATTGGCATATTTTGCATCTACCATACCCATTCCTCTATAAAACATTCTTTTTTACTGAAACTTATACAAAATCAACTTTTAATTTTGGCTAAGCAGATTTACCTTGTAAACTTTTATCAGCCTTTTCCAAATCATTTCTTCAAGTAAAATCTTCCAGGAAAACCTGATACTTAAAACACACGAATTGATATAAGGAAGGAATTATGGATCTGTACCTCAGTACCCCAAAACCCTCCCAGAAAAGGCTTCCTAGAGAAGCATGGAGTAAGAGCAAGGAAAACTGACTGTGAAACATGTTATTCTTTGAACACTGACACTACCATTTCCTATCTCTGCACCTTATTTTTTTATCTGACAAACTGGGGTCATGTCATCTATTCCATAGTACTAAGGGGGAATGAAAGACATACTACCTGAAAAGGTTTTACATAGGGCAGATGCTTGACTCAGAGTAGCAGTGTATTGTGCTGGACAGCACTGAGGTTGAATACTGGCAGCATCAATTACCAACCGTGTGACCCTAGGCAACTTCATGTCGTAACACTGTGGCTCAGTTCTCACTTTTAATAAACGGAGACCATGAGACACATCCTCAATACTGTGGTTGTAAGGAATGAACAAACTAATACATGTGATGTCTGTCACACAGTAAGGACTTCTTAAGTATTTGTTATTTTGTATTTTGATTAAATTAACAATTGCCAGTTTCCTTCACAAGTGCAAATCAATGTGTCAGGTATGAAATCAGGAAAAGGTAAACAGCAAAAAGATTATTAGAAAAAGAAGAATCTAAAGAGGCATTGCTTGTGCAGTCTGTGTTTTCCAGGGCATCTCTATCTTTACATTATCCAACTCCTTGTCAGAATATGTAGCACATCCTGTGTTACAGTGTAAGCAGAGCAAGCTGCTTGGGCTTGGGGGCCTTGTCTCCTTTGTTCATCACTGTATCTTTGGTGCCCATTGCACCTAGAAGGGTTTGCCACACATAAAAGATGCTCAATAATGATTTGGTGGTGTACTGAATAAATGGATAAGTGTGGGAAAGGGCTAATGTGGTAGGTATTTTTTGGCTTGTCTTCAAGTATGCATACTTCTCTTCAGTGATCCAACTGACTTCTATAAGATTAAGTCTGTGGTGCTCTTAATTATAAATATCCCTCACACAACTGTGGTCTTCAGTCCCTGCCCAAGAGGTTGGTCACATTTCCTTATAATTATGATGTTCCTTTAGCAATATTTGATTAATGCTTTCCACTACTTCGTTTCTACCGTAACAAACAAAAAGACCAAGTAAAACAACAAATTTGACTAGTAATGCTGATAGAAAAAATTTCTGAGGCATTTGTGGCAATTGTTTAACTTGATTTCTCTTTAAGATCATGTAGTTTTTGATGTTTTGGACTTTGCAGTCAGTATAATTGGGTATTAGAATTTCAAAGAGGGAAAGGAGGGATCTTTGGCAACTGGTGAGCATTCTTTATTGTAATCTTGAATAAAACATGGCCTGTCTATATGATTATAATTGAGTCAGATTACACTCTTGAATGTGTAAAGTTGTTTTGTTGTTATTATTTTCTTTTTTTGCCATCAACATGGTTAGGTAGGCTGGAAACTGCTGTTGATGTGGAAAAGAAAATGGCAGAGAAAGCCATCATTCCCTTCCATTACATGCACCCAGCCCTTATTCATTTTTTAAGCCAGAGAGAGATGCAAACTTTATGATTTCTAACACACTTAAATGAAATATTTTTTCTGATAACAAATCAAGATGTTTTGCGTATTAACCTAATGTATTTTACATTGTGGGATATAACTAGTTATGCACAGACTTTTACCTCCTCTTCAAATTTCTAATTTTACATAGGTTAGCGAGTATCACATTTTCTGTCACACTGGAGCTTCAATAATGGTGAACAAATGAACTTGAATGTTCTTAATATATTCATATTTTATTCTAAATTATTGCCATTAATTTGCTTCTCAAGCTTGATCTTTCTACTGTGCCAATGAGCCCGTATCTTGGAGTTTAGAAAGAAGTTAAATGGGTAATTTAGAGTTCTGAATACACATATTTGTGTGACAAGCAGATTTCATGCCAGGTTTGATCCTCCTCTGCTGCCTTCCATCTAATGGATAGAAAAAGACTGCTATAAACCCAAAGTGGACCTGGGTTCTGTTTCTGCATGATGTTTGTACATGTCCCTTCCTCATCAAATGTCAGACAGCAAGGGTCCTCCATTTTAAAGAAGACACTGATTACATATTTCAGAGTGAAAAATGCAATAATACCTCTAAGTTTATAGTGACTATGTTTCCAAAACTGAATATATACTCTTGGAGAAGCATACACCAAGAGACAATAAATGGAGATACAGTATTTTATTAGGAGCCACAACTAGATTTAAATCCAGAGTTCCATGAATTTGAACAAGGTCCTTTAGTTTGTTTCCTCAAGTATAAAACAGTATATACTAATTCCTGTTTAGAGAACTAAATGTGGTTATTTGTGTTAAGTACCAGCACATAGAAAGCACTCAATAAATAGTAGAAAAACTTTTCAGAACCAAGTTAAGCTATGAGTAACAAAAAGTCTATTTTCAGAGTCTTTAATATTTGTTGAATTTCATTTGCCTTGGGTCACAAGAAATATGGAAGGAGGCTGCTCATAGTGTGAGTAGAGTAAAGCCAGTGCCAACACCTCTGTCTTTTATGATGGTCACTAAAAACCATCATGACTCTATATATTGTATCCCTTTATTAGGAAAAACAAAAGTCTTCTCAGAGACCTGTAAGAATTGGCCTTATGTTCATTATATAAACTGTCTCAAATACCTACAATAGGAATACAGGAAATTGTGAATTTAGCCTCATCGACTCCTATAAAAGAAACTGAATGGGAAAGGGGTGACACTATTCATTGGATAAGTCACAGAAAGTAGTAGTAAGCCACAGAAAGTGTATATACCACAGTAAGTGGTAGTACCTAGTAGTAATAGTGATTTTGGTAGTAAATGTGGTAGGAGAACAAGGAAGAAGAGGTAGAGAAGGACACAAGATGTTTAAAAAAATTATAAATCAGAATAATCTCCCAAAATGGTTCATTTATTACCACCTATATGTTCTGTCACCTTCAGAACTTTTCACACACATTATTAGTCTAATATTTGTAGTTGACATGAAATATTGCAAGTGGAAGCAATCTTTCCTTCCATTTTTTCAGGTGAGGAATTTAGCTCCAGCATAACTAGAAGACTAACCCCTAACACCATCTCATGACTAGAAAGTGATGGAGAAATTTTTAGCTCAGGTCTTACCATATCATCTCTAGAGTTGAATATTTCGTGTATTGTAGTCTTTGGAAAATGTCTCAAGAATTGCTCCATGGAGGAACAAAGCTATTTTGTCAAGTAAAAGGTTTTAAAAACTATCACTCTTTTGGCAATAAACACTGAGAAGTCTTATAGTGTAGAAACCAATCATTTATTAATCATTTCCACTCTCATTGCACACAAGACCATGTTTTTCAAGTAACCTTCTTAATATTATAAAAGAACTGGTGCTTAAGGGGCTCATGTTGGAAAACATCATGGCTCAAAGAGAAGTTGTTCATAGTTTATATTTACTGAGAAGAGGGCCAGAGAAGGCCATTTCTGTCTCTGGTCATGGAAGGAGAATCACTTTGAGCTCTCTAAGCACCTAACGAAGAAGACAGCTAATTCTAATGGATCTAACAGTTTTCTGGGAAGTTAAATTGCCTCAACCTAGAGCACAAAGAAAAGTGCCCAGAGTCATTCAATTCACTGAAATAGCAATGGGAGATTTTTATTTAAATGGGAGTGAGTCACTATAGATTTTTTATATAGAAACATGCTATTTATGCCATCAATGTATAGAGGTCCCTGTGATTAACATTTTGGTTCTAGACACTAATTTCCAGCACGACATGGTGCAGCATCAAATCATTGTCAACTGGATAATGCCAGGCTTCCATTTAAGGCCTTCACTTCAGCTGCAAATTGACAAATGAACACAAAACCAGTTCTGACCTAAATAAAGCCTTCAATCTGATAAGTCCCAAGTTCTGATTCTACAAGGTCCAGAATTTCCAAGGACACAGGGCCAGTTTCTTTTTTTTTTTTTTTTAATGTACTCAGTCTTTCATAGCTAAATTAATGACAGAGATCTGTTACTCTAAGTCATGAATTTCCCTAAAAGGTAAAACTCTCTTTGGGGATTCTAGTCAGGTGTTAGAATCATTAGGGCTGTTGCCTGCATTTTCACTGAATTTTAGAAACTATCATTTGCCACTTTTATTTTCATTAGCTAATTAACTTTGGTTAATTAGCATTGTCATATGGTCTCTCTTAGTCTATCTACTAAAGCAATTGCCAGTCTTCCACATCCATTGACTAAATTGCAATATGCTTGGAAAATTGGTTCTCGTGTGAATTTCAATATACTTCAACCATTATCAGAGCTTTAATGATTTGTATTGCAGATTTCATTGAGAGGTTTATTAGTCTGTGTAAATTGATGTGCATGTTATTTCTCTGTCTTAAAAATCCTTAGCTTCTTCTTCATTCTAGATCCTATTTAACTTCCAATGCCAAGATTTCTTCATGAACCCAATGAGATTAAATTATCTTCCAGAGTTTGCTTCATTTGGACTCCTGGAAAATTTATTGTATGTTTATAGTATATATTTAACAAACATTCTTCACATCTTCTTTGCCTATTATTTATTCCTAGATATTCACTGAGGATTGACAATTGCAAAGCACTGAGGCAGGCCCTAAGGATAGAGGGAATGTGGGGTATGTCCGCAGTTCTTTCACAATAGTTGAGCGCAGTGCTGAATGCTTTCATATCTTCCTTAGTGGTGAGGACTGTGTCTGACCCCTAAGAGCGCTCAATAACAACAAATAGAGAGGGACAGATGGATTGTGAATCTTTGGGACAACAGCTCACCAGGCTCACTCTGCCATCACAATGAAAAAGAAATACTTTGTGGACCTGACTGACCAGATTTTAACTGATGGCCCTTTGTCCTAAAAATGTAAGAAATGCTTTTTTCCTAAATCCTCACTTTTTCAATCAAGATTCCATTGAATGCCTGCCTGTTCTGTGTCAATCACTACTTCACATCCTGAAGATACAAAAATAAATAAAAAGCCATCTTTGAGGTGCCCTCAGTCTCTCAAAGAAGACAGAATTAAAAATAAATGTAATAAGTGATATAGTGCTATGACAGGAGAAACTCAAAGGTAGAATACTAAATTCCATCAGAAATTAGAAAACACTTTAAAAAGGAGATGTTAAAACAAGAGAAACTACCTAAGCATCTGAATCCCTGTTTCAAAACCTTCAGGGCATCTCCACCTGGTAGAAGAGCACAGTGCCTAACTTTATTCACCTGTTAGGAAACACGATTAAGAGTATGATTCCTTTGCACCCATCAGTTGAGTTTCTGGCCAATCTCTGCCTGACTTTCTACACTGACAGCCTTAAAATTTCCTTTGTTTCAAGCATCTAGCAAGAAAGCCACTTTGGTATGAAACTGACTTGTCCCATCTCAAACCCAGCTCTCAAAATGGACAACTCATATACTACATCACAAAAGCTGGTCATATTATAGATTTTCAATCTTACTTACTCTTTCAGTTTCTTACACTGGGGAAACAATATGATGTTTACACATGTAAGTCTAATTTATTTCACTTATGAGTATGAGTCTCTAGCTGCATCCATTTATTGTGAAAGGGAAAGAAACTGCTTAAAAGGAAATAACTGGGATGGGGGAAAGGAGAAAAGAAGGAAGGGAAAAGAAAAAATATATAAATATATATATATATATATATATATACATATATACATACAAGATAACTAAGATAACTATACTACTAATTTCTTTTAGTTCAATGGAAATAATGGCCTGTGCTTACATTGTTTGATCAATTTTGCATGACTATGTCTTAATCTGGGCAACTACTTTGAAAATAACAATACATTATATATTAACCATTGTTAGTTTCCTATTATCTTGATATGAAATTCTGTATCATTGTTTTTATTGTTTTACTCTCTTTACAATAAAAAAAAGCTGGTCCCCTGACCTCTGAGACTGCATCAAGGTTGAAATGAAGCATGTGTTTCCCACTATACAGCATTTACTGTCCCATGTTAGAATTACCTGTTTATTTGTAAGATTCATTTATATACCCACATGCATGCAGATACACACACACACACACACACATACACATGCACGTATGCACACACACATATCATAAACTTACAAAGAACAAAGGTCATGTCTAATTCATTTTTATATTACTGGCATGTAGATCAAAAACCAGACACATAGTCAATTCACACACACAAAAATGTGTGTTAAATGAAGGAAAAGATGGAAGATGAATATTGATGCATGGGCTATGTTGGCATAACTCCAATGATCAAAAGCCTAAAGATGGAATAATTCTGTCTACTGAACACTTGCTATGAGCTAGGCAGAAACTTTCTCTATATGTATTAAATTGTTTCTCTTCCCAAAACAATATACGGGGTAGATGTCATTATTTTACCTACTTTGAAGACGAGAAAACTGAGACAGAGACTAATTTACTTGTTCATGCCCATGCAGAGAGTAAACAGATGCAGCAGTATTAGAATGAAAGCAGGTTGCCTTCAAACTCTATAAAGATGACCATTAAACTACTCCCCATTTCAACACTTAGTACATGGCAACTAACAGTCAGAAAAACGGAATGAGTGAGTAAAGAGTAATATAGCTCTCTCCCCAAGGAACTTACTTAGAACTTTTTCCCTGGATCTTCATTGCACTTTAATTCCTTGATTTGGTAGGACTTTCCAGCTGACTTGATTTTCTTTTTTCATTCTTTTTTTTCCCTTTTTTTTTTTTTTTGTCTTCTATAAAGTACACAGAAACCTTTAATGAAATTTGAGCTGCCTGAAATACAGAAATTTGAAATACCTATATTGATTTCATTTGCAAGAATAAAATCAGATTCAGTTTTACTCTTTTTGTAGCAATTATGAAGATACAGGCTAGATTTATATAGTTTTTAATTTTATTTATTTTATTTTTAAATAGAAAATGTAAAATGATACAAAATTTCAAAACACGATAGTAGGACAGTAACAATGGTTAATATATTATGTACTATTATCTTCAAATCAGTCACTCATATAACAAGATATAGGCATGAAAAATTGATCAAAAATATAGGCACGAACCTTTCTTTTCAATGAACTAACAGAAATTAGTAGTATATGTATTTAACTATCTTATATACATATTTTTTTTCTTTTCCCTTCCTTTTCCCTCATTTTCCCCTTTCCAGTTTCTCTTTCCTTCTGAACAGTTTCTTCTCATTTCACAATATGTACAAGCACATGGTTGTGAGTTCAATTCCCAGTCCAAAAAAAAAAATTTTATATATATATATATATATATATATATATATATATATATAATTTCCTTTTAGGTAAAATACTTACTGTCAAATGAAATTTTATAAAATAGGTAAGGAATCCTAACTATTCCCACCTTGGTTCACTCCATTTTAATTCAAACACCAGTCTTTTCAAATAATCACTACATGCTGGGCATACTGTTGGATTCTAGGAGAGTGACACATACAAGACATGCATCTTGCCCTTTTGAGAAGCTCATGGAGTAATAGAGAAAATCAATGCACACAAATAATTTGTTTTTGCAATGTATGAAGTAATGATAGAGAGGGATAGGAAATTGAGAAGTACTGCTAAGGAATCTAAGTCTAGTTTGGCAGTTATTAAAAAGAGATCAGAATTTAATCTAAAACGATGGTTAAGTCACCTCAGCACAAACCATAGAATCCAATAAAATCCCAGTACAAGCATGCTGGGGAAAAACACGAGCAACATCCCACAGGTGTGCGATGGCATGGTGTGTGTGTGTGTCGGGGGGGCATTAGAACCATGATAAATGTCTGTCAGCAGGTAACAGGAAATGAGGTTGACTAAAAGAGGCAAAAAAGAAGCTCCCACTTTGTCCTTAAGGTTCAGCCTTTTAGGGAGCCTTCAGCTATGTACTTTTAGCTTTCCTCATTTTCTTTTAACACTCACCCATTTTGTATATTCAAATCCTTCATACTCATGGCTGCCTCCCCGACACCAAACAGATGCCTCCCAATGCCATTCCCAATTAAAATGGATCTGTCCTCTGTGCTTTCTGCTAGAGAAGAAAAAAAAAATTGTGCTTTTGTTGTAATATTATTAATGATTTGCTTCATCTTTTATGCAGTAAACATTTAGTAACTATGTAATATATTATCCCATTTTATTTTCACATAATATTTTTAGATTATTTTTAACTGATATATAAAATTCACATGCTATATCATAATTGAAAGTATTCTTTGTCCATAGCTAAGAAAAAACTAATAGCAGGAGCATAGAGGTAAAGCAACCCCTAGTTAGTGAGCTAATTAGTGGTGGAACCAAAATTTAGAATGCAAACCAAGACTGTATGTCTCAAAGCTCTCAGGAACCAGCCTTGTCTTTCAATACTGCCTTTCTGATTACCTCATTTTCTCAAATATGCCCCCCCTTTGACTGTTGTAGTAAGGTCAGGGTGAAAGTGTTTTCACCATATTTTGATACTGATTTTTAGTCTCAGAAAAAGTACCCTAAAGGCAATATGTTTTTAGAATACAGTCACGTTGGCCAAGGTGCCATCATAGAACAAACTAGACTGTCAGTGTTCTCACATTAAACCTTGGTAGAAGTGTGGTGCAGGGAATTGAGTCCTGGCTCAAAGACGTACATTCTAATCTTGGCTCTGTTGCTGGCAAGACAGGAAGCACTTGAACTCTGAGCATCTGCAACACAAGGACAATAGTATCTACCTCACAGGGCCATATGAGCATAATACTGAGTATATCTCAAAGTCCACATCCATGAGATATCATTTCCTTTCTTGTAGCTATGGAGTCATCCTAGTTTAAATCTACCTACTATGTAGTTCTGGTGACATAATGTAAAAGGAGGTTACATGATTTTGGTCTTTAAGAAAGTTACTGAAATGGGAATATTTGACTTTGGAAATCCTGCAAGGCTTTATATTGAATCATTTCTATTTCCTGGTTGCACATGACCCTTCAAATTTCCATTTTATTCTTATGTGGTAGTTTACAAAATTCTGTGTGAGTTCTTTTCTTGCACTCAAGCTTTTTTCAGTTTAATGATGTTTTTTGAGTTTTCTCTCATCCCCATTGTGGTTTTGTCAGGATATTTATCTGTCTTCATAAAAAAATGATTTTTAACTTGGCTGGGAACATGTAGGTTCATTTTTACTTAATTATGTAGAAATTAAATGACAAATCACTGTGCTAAGTTTTATGTGTCACGTAATATGAAACTCTCTTTATTGAAGCAAATATATATTCACATACTGTTCACTTATATTTACCCAAAGAACAAAAAAAAGCAACTGTGTAGTCACAACATATTTCAGGTGCACAAGCCTGCTGCTGTGTCTGGTTGTCTGCCATCACCAGAGCACACTCCAGGCAGCAGAGATAAGCATGACACCCGCTCTGAGGAGTTAAAGAGGCACAGCCTTAAATGCCAGCTGATAATCTTGTTTCTCTTCTTTATTCATGTGACTTTTTCTTCTGAGTACACATCAATCTGTTACTGACCTTGTTCATCTGAAACAAATAATAACTGAAAGAAAAGGAAGTATGGAACAGAATAATTACAACCAGCATTTGGTAACTTTGTATGAGACCAAGTATGAGACACTATTCCACATGTTTTACATACCGTTATTGTATGGAATCAAGTTTCTTGCCCTAAGGCTTCTCATTCTGTGGGACTGGGTGGGGTTATAGAATTTGCATTCCTAACAAACACTTGAGGAGTGCTTGTGCTATGGGTATGGAAATCACATCACAGCTTTCTGTTGAGAACATAGACTTTCATATACTAAGCTCACAACGACCATGTGAATCAGATGTTACTATTCTTTTTGTGTTAACAGTGAGAAAATTGAAGCAGAAGAGGTTAAGAGATCTGTTAAAGATTATACAACTGATAAGGGACAAGAGAGAGATTAAACCCAAGGTCATCTGAATCCAAACACCAAGTCGTTTCCACAATAGCATGACAGACAATGTTTTAAGAGGAAACAGAAAAACTGTTTGTTTTCTCCTTGTTTATTTTATATTGAGACTTGTGTTTTAGACAATAGAGCATTACTTTTCCATCTAAGAATACAATACTGTGATTTTTTTGGGGGGTTACTGGGGATCGAACTCATAACCTCACTTCCACCACTGAGCTAAAACCCTAGCCCTATTTTTTGAGACAGTGGCTCACTGTGTAGTTCAGACTGGCCTTGAACTCACTTTGTAGCTCAGGATAGTTTCAAACTCACAACAATCCTCCTGCCTCAGCCTCCCCCCACCCCCGCCCCAGTGCTGGGATTAAAGGCGTGCATCACCATGCCCAACTTACACCACTGTGATTTTAAGAGGTTTACTGGTGGTTGGATTATTAAAAATTCCTTCCAAACCACTCATTTCATAAATTTCATAAGAGTTTCAGAAACGAGTCTAAAATATTCATTCAATTTTTCCCTTCTGTCTGACAAGCATACATTCTTGTCTCATCGAAGACAAGGTCCAACCCAGGATATCAACTGTCATCCCTCTAAATGCAGGTACAAATAAACAGCTGCATCAGTGTCAGATGCAGGAACATGTCTACCAGAGAAATGAAAAGGGCTTGGGATGTCATTGGGTTAGAGTTTCAGTATGTGGTCATCATATAACAGTACCATAAAAACGAAAGCATAATCAAGCAAACAAAGCTTATGACAGAGCAAGTCTTAGATGGTATAAGTAGAACAAGATAGGTAATAGAATCGAATAATATTCATATAGATATGTTCTGTAGGAGCCAGAATAATGGTCCCAAATATGGTCCTATTCTATTCTCTACACTTATGAATATATTAACTAATATGGAAAAAAGAACTTAGCATCTATGTTAAAGGATATCCATTTAGGAAAATGGTCTTAAACCAAATTTAACTGTAAGTGTCCTTATAGGAGGGCTGCAAAGATTCAGAGCAGACAGAGATTTCAAAATGCTATTTTGCTGGCCTTTAAAATGGAGGAAGGGGCTAGAAACTAAGAAATGCAAACAGCCAGTAGAAGCTGGAAAAGCAAGGAAATAGATTTTCCCTAAAGCCTCCAGAAGGAAAGCAGACCTACTTACACCATGATTTTAGCCCAGTGGCAGTTACTTCAGGCTTTACAGTTCCAGAACTATAAAATGATCAATTTTTTTTTTTTTTTTTTTTTTTTTTTTTTGTCTTTTTGAGACAGGGCCTCGATATGCTATTCAGGCTAACTTTGGGCTCACTTTGTAGCCCAGGCTGGTCTCAAATTTGCAACGATCCTCCCACCTCAGAAAACAGAAAACCACTCAATAACATGTGGAAGTTTGTATTAAGAAGTTTCATCAGTTTGTAATCAGCATATGCCTCTGACTAGTTGCCACCCAGGTGCTGGGATTACAGGAGTATGCCACCAGGCCTGGCTAATTTTTTTGAGTTAGTAAGTTTGTGGTCATTTGCTACAGCATCAGTATAAAATTAATACACCCTGTATCTGGAGCTCAAATGAATGATCTATCCTTATTACAACCCTCTATCTCGGGTCAGGTAAAGGACAACATGAGGTGATCTTGGTTTTCCTCGCCAAAAACTTCTGTAAATCACAGGAAGCCATTGTGTTCGTGACTCAACCTCAGCACATACATTCTGCGAGATATTGTTGAGAACAAGGATGTACTCTTCATTATCTATCTTAACAACCCCTCATGCTGTACCCTGCCATCTTCACTCTAGGGCCCACCAGGGTCTTGGTAAGTAGCTGCAGAAAGCAGGATGACACTTGCCCTGTTGGTAAAAGTCAGGTACACCAGATGGTGTGCTCTGACTCAGGCCTATACGTTATGGCATTGCACAAAAAGACCCAGAAATAAAAGAAACTAGCATTCAGAATGAACTGTAGGCACTTCTCCCAAGGGCTGTCCAGACACTAGCCATAACTGAGTATTCGCTCCATTGCTAGAAACTGACCAGGGTAGGAGTTGACTTTTCTCCTCCATGTATAGAGCTAGCGCATGCCAAGGACAACAACTTGAGAACTAAATGTTCCATCTCAAATAGACTAGTATGCACTTTTCACTTTCATTGATTAACTAAAGAAAAAATAAGAAAAACTTGATTTTAACATTCCATTACAAGAGAAGCTTAACTTTAGGACCTATTTTAATCTAAAGGGTTTTTGTTTTTTGGTTTTTGATTTTTTTTTTAAATGTCAGATAGTACTTGAGAAAAACTGAACAAACTGACTTCAGTGAAGAACTTACAAAGCCACATTAACAGAATGCTAATGTGCTGCACTGTACCTAAGCAGATGCAGACTTCTGATGTTTTGCTTGTCTTTTTCACCTTCAAACACCAAATCTCTGCATCAAAGCACATGTTATCTAATTTCCCTTGGACATTTCCAGAGGCTTTCTTTTAATCGTATTCACTGTGCAGACGTTGCTTTGTGACTGTATCTCCAGGGAGAAAAGTGCCAGACAGACAGCAAGTTGTTGGCTGAAAGGAGCAGACAGCCTTTAAACTCCAGGGCATTTATAAACATCCTTAGCAATGTTAGTGAAGAACTAGACCTTATGTGTCAACTCTTTACAGACTCTCACCTTCTATCCTCCTTTCATCCCCCCCACACACCACAGTCTCCTTCCCAGACGCTAGCAGTCAGCAGGCAAGGTCTCTTCCCTAGGCAAGTGGCAAGTGGATTCTCTGGACAGCTCCAGCAGGACAGAGTACTCTACTCAAGATACACTCAATCGATGTAGAACTGGTGGAGGATTGCCACTGTGGGTTTGCATAGAGCGCTGTGGCAACTAGTCAGAGGCATATGCTGATTACAAACTGATGAAACTTCTTAATACAAACTTCCACATGTTATTGGGTGGTTTTCTGTTTATCACTGACATCACATTTCCATAGCAGAGAGATGGTGTGAATGTACCAGTTGGAAAAAATCAGCATTGTTTCTCCTACCTTTCACTTTTGATGCCAGAAATGTTTTCAAACTCATTAGATCATAGTTCCAGTATTTATTTTTCACAACCAAACTAACTACTACTTAGATCTTCTATTTTCTGATGATGCATACTACCTGTTCAATATAATTTATTTCTTATATTAGCCATAAAAGGAGGGTGTGCCACAGTCCTTATAAAGATGAATACACTAAGAGAAATGAAGGAACCTGCCCAAGGTAGTGAATAGCTCAAGTAGGACTTAAATGTAGTAGATGAATTTAAGAATCCTAAATCTAAAATCCACTAAAATTCATGCCTGTCTCTAAAGCTTGACTTCAGAATGAAAATCCAGTCTACCCTGTCACATGGTTAGTAGCACCATTTTTAGAGGGAAACAAAGCCTGGTGAAAAAACAAGTAGCCTTTTATCGCACATAAAAATTAATGAGCTAGCATGCAATACTTCGTACCTAAGTGCTCAGTGGAAGTAGGAAGAGGTTGGTGTCTGCTAGTAGGAGTTAAGTAAATGATAAGGAGACCAAGAAAAGAAACAGATAGCCCTTAAACTACTATCAGACTTAAAATTAACCTCTAGGTACCCCAGGAAAAAGTTTAAATAGTAGAAGCTACAGAAGAAAAGGTTGGGTCCCTTGCCAAATCAAAAGATTATCCATTGCCCCATTTTATTTTGTTCAAGCTTATTCCCTTACTATTGTCTCTTTCTTTAAGACTTAAAGCCACTGACCAGAATACACATCTTTATTATGATCCAGCTAAAGTCCAAAAATGATATGGCTTAGTCATAACCGCAAGTATATATGAGAAGAACATTCGGATTCTCTGCTGAAATGTCTGCCTGATACAGACAGCAATGACCTGAACAAAACTGCTAAAAAGAGTAGAACATGTTTCCTAAGGATAGACACATATGTAATATGTGGTTTTCTCTTGTCACTCAGGGTTTATTTTCTTTTTAAACATGAAGACTATTTCTAACATTACTCGTTTAAAAATATGTTAGGTTCTGAAAGATATATTTTAGAACTAAGCATAGTAATTCAACAGTTATATTTTCAGCACTCAATTCATGTAAGTATTCAAAGCCAACTTTTAGAATTAACTGTATTTGACTGTATGGGTCATTTTAATGTGTAAGACAGATCAACAGGGGAAAATGTAATTTTAAGCATGAATTTAAATAATGATTTCATTATCACCTCTCCAGAACTTAGCATTGAAGGCTTCTTTTGTTTCCTCCCCAAATAAAAGCTGCAACTTCAAACTAACCAAACCTGCTTTGTACTTGACATTTTACTTCCTAGACCCCGCATATTCATTCATTTCCCAAACTTGTTTTACATATAGTTCGCATTATCATTGATATTGCCATCAATCAAGTCTTCATAATGCATCATGAGAATTATGGAACTAATATCCTAAATCTCTGTTCTTGATGTACTACCCTGTCCTAACAGCCTTCAGAGTTATCTTCCTAAAGCACAATTTTGATCACATTATCCAACATTTAAATTAACTTTAATGACTATAAGTGTCTTAAAACACAAAATGATAAAACTTCTCCACTGACTCACAAAGCCTTAGTGACGGCCCCTTGATGATTTCACATTCTCAGCCTTGAGTCCAGATACCAATCTACCTCACCAATCCCGCAATGTCCCATCCATTAGTCTTCCTCCAACTAAACTCAAACACACACCGGACTACAGTGCCAAACTGCAAGATTCTGCACTACTCCATGCCATGAGCTTTTCTCTATTTGGTATGTTTCTATCTATGTACATATTATTATTCCTGTCTCTACTAATGGTTGCACATCCCTCTCTTTTACCTAGAAAATACTTTCTTGCCCTCCAATTTCTAGTCCAAATATTACACTTTTTTATAAACTATATTTACATTTGGATTTCCAGATTTCCTCATAGGGAACTGATCAGTGTTTTATTAAGTAAATTGCCACATCATATCACATGTCCTCAGCTATACGGGAGGGTGATGAGGCAGGAGGACCACTTGAACCCAACAGTTCAAAAAGAACCTCTGCCATAAAGTAAGATCCAGTCTCAAAAATATTTTAAATTGATACATTCTACTGAACATAGTTATTGAATTCAACTGGATAATCTGATACATGTTTACAATTTATAATGAAAAAATTAGGATGCTTTGCATTCATTTATATGCTTTTTTTCTCCATGTTAAATTATAAATTTCTTACAGGCACTGCTTCTAAACTTCAATTACCAGCAACTAACATAGTGTCTTCTCCAGTGTCTCTCATGAAGCCCTACCTAGTTCCTCCCCAATAGTAAATCTGACTCAACAGTAGTTTATTTTCCAAGAGAGTTAATCAACTTCCTACATCTTGCTTGCCACTGCATGATATCATACCATTTAAATACATTGCTTTCTTATAGAATTAAATACAAAGAAGATTCAGATTTGTGGGTTATATTGTTACGAGTGATATATCTAAGATGTTTCACTTTGGCGGAAGAAATGCTTGTAAATGATCGACTGAATACTTTTGCTCTGCAATAATTAAAATATGTTTGTGGCAGTTCAAAAGGCTACATTTGGATGAATTTGATGAATTGCACATAAAACAATCCATTGTTTATAATGAATTGGTATTCTTGAGTTCTATGGTTACAGAGAATTTTAATCTATATATAATATTAGTGGAATCACTTATTATTTGAATTTTATTACAATATTTTTGATTAATTGATGACACTGTGTAGTAAGACAAACTAAGTAGTTTTTTTTTTTTAATACTGTTTTAAGAAATATTTAAATTACTCCTGCTCGAAAGTGGTCTCACTGCAACTTACTTAGGGCATATAAGATACATCTCTTTCAGAACATAAATTTTCATAAGAAAGAAAACTATGCCTCAGCGATAATTCTGTGAGTTAACAACTCTTTCTTCCATCAAGTTCTAATCCTTAGGTATAGATGGAAAACTAAAGGAGAAAATAAGACTATTTTTTTTCTAGCTTTTTGACTAAAATAACAGTACGTTTCCTCAGTCACTTGGCCAACCTCTTTCTGTTTCCATCTTATGGCCTCCCCTCCCACCAACCTCCACATATGCACAAGTCATTTCACAGCTACTGTACATTCATCAGTTGGTAGGCTATAACTGTAGTGGAAAAAAGAGGAGAACAAATATTTATCAAGCTCCTTCAAAGGACCGGGTGCTATTATATGCTATTTACTTTGTGCAACAACACTGCACACCAGGGTATACTGATGTTTATAACTGTGGAAAGTGAGACTCAGAGATATAAAATAAGTCCTCCAGGACTGTACACTTAAATTATGACTGAGATGATTTGAACTCATGTTTGTCAGCCCATTTCTTGCAGTCTTTCCACTATGCCTTATTATACTCCCCATGCTTCCTTAGCTGAAAAATGTGCTCCCATTGTTCTGAAAAGAGCAATTCAAGTTGAAATAACATATTTTATGATACAATTCCAACTCTCAGTCATCCATTAAAGAAACTCACAAAAGAGTATGCAAAAGAAGGATAAGTTAGGAGTGTTCCAGTTACTTAGGTATTTCAATGAAGGTTAAGACAGGTACAAAAGGGTAGCTTGGGGCCACTTGCAGATACGTAACTAACTATAGGTGCTCCCTACAGTCAATTCATGGTCCTTGGCACCTTACTACTCTTCTTATTGCCATTGGAGAACTCAACCATGATTACTCTCCCAGTTATCATCTTCTGTCCTTTTTTGATTTCTATCTGCAGGTCTACAAAGGACAACTGAATAGTTCTGTTTCCATATCTGAAATCACCTCAACCCCAATATACTCAAACATGTTCTCCAGTATGTCAAACATTTCTGAAATACTTTCTTTCTTTTCATGTTTCTGCTAATTAAAAATGTTCTTCTACTTCCCACTTTCAAAAACAAGTCATGCATAATTTTTCCTTGTCCTCAATTTAACCAATATTCAAATAGTTGATGCTACTGAGGGTTTTTAAATTTTGACTTTTTAATCTTAATTTTTACTTTCATAACTCCTATACAAAGCAAATACCTTATCTCTGTATCTCTGAATTCTCTATATTTCACAAGAGAAAAAAAATTAATATACCTAACAAAGTAAAAAATATCCAGTGCTTACCCACTTTTGCTGAAAAATAAAGTTCTGAGGATTCACAACCCCTCATAGTATCTTCAGTTCAACATTTTTGCCTTTTTAATTTTATCTAATGCTCCTCTTAATCATAAATCTTATTCATAAATCAAGCTGTTGTACCAATGAACCTCAAAGAGTTCTGGTACACTGCTGTTTTCACAAAGTACTTACAGAATATGAAACTCATCTCTTACTCATTGTATTTATTTTTCTTCACTGTGTAGTCTATAATTAAAAACATGCATATGCTATGTTTATGACTTTACCATTCACTGTAATGGCTACAACCATGTATACACACATGCGCACACACACACACACACACACACACACGGCCTTTAAGCTACTATGATGTGTACAATGTCTTATCCTTGTAATACTTGTAATTTTAAAATTTCTTATATGCCTCCAAATTTTATAAATTCTCTGTGATCTATGGAAAAATATCCTTTCTCAGTTTTGAATGCTGTAGTTTAGATCTTTTATAGGAATAGCTTTCTAAAAAGAAGTTCTATTTAGTCAAATTCTAACCAAATTATAACAAGCATAGACAAACATATGTATACATACACATATTCCTATAACAAATTTTGTGTGTCTTCTCATTGAATATAAAGCAAATATCACTGTAATGGAACATAGGCTCATTCTGGAATATTTTAGTATTTTATGTTCGTGAGTGCAACTGGCACTTTTCACTGAGAACATGTAACGTACCAGCAAACAAGTTTTATGGAAAATGTGGTGAATGAAACAAAATCTCAACTTCCACAAAGATTCAGGTGTAGTAAGAGGCAATGACAATAAGACATAAATACATAACATTAGTCACTATTAAAAACTGAAGCACAGTGAGATTCTAGAGTAAGGTAGATTGAAAAAAATTTTAGATATTCTGGACATAATATAATGAACAGCTCTTTGAATAAATTGAAGAGAGCATAAAGTAAGAAATATAACATAGATTCGAAAAATAAAAGATAAGTATTGTAGGCAAAAGGAAGAATCAGTGAAAAGAAGATGAAACAGTAGTATCATTTTAGAGCATAAACAATTATTTGTGGAGTAAAATAAAAAAATAAATAATGGTAAGAGACAAATATTGACTGGTATTTTATTATCACACTAAAGTACAAATTTTGTATTTTGTTTTAAATGTACAATGTAACAAGAAAGTTGACAGCAATGTTGCTAGTTAAGAGGACTTATAAGATAAAATTAGTATGTCAAATGACAGATGAAAGAGAATGTATAGTGGCAAAAATAGGGAATACCAGAGTTGTAGCTGAGAAACATTGATAGTTTCAACTAGAAAGTACAGTGACGGAACTTAATGATTAATTGCAGTTGTGTATTAAAGGAGAGGGAAAAAATAAAACATGAAACCTAGGTGTTTTTCATGTGGTAATGGGAGGATTTGTAGCAATGGAAGTCAGCCTTGTGAGGGAGATATTTCAAAGGGGAAATCAAGAATTGAGTTTCGACATGTTTATGTCCTATGATCTAGGATGAGAACAGACTAAAATAAATAAAAGGGTACAGTTAGGAAGAGCCACTTGCATTTGACGATGACAAAGGAGCAAAAAATCTGGGGTTTGGAGCTTGGTAAAGGAGAACAGATTTAAAGAAAGGTGTACTTGGTTGGAAATATTAAATGTAAGATTTCTAAGCAACATCTGTGTGTACATGTCTAAGAAAATGATAGAAACACTGATGTGAAGATCGGAAGAGTTTGGTTTTTGAAGACCGATTTGGGAGAACCAAGGACAGAGTCCAGAGATTAGGTAAACAAAAGGAAGTTCGAGATTACATAAATAAAGGGAAGTCTGAGAATTTCTGAATTTACTATCACCTGACATGTGATACAGTGATGATCAGTGATACGTAAGGAAAGAGAGTGTTTTAAAACACCACCTGTGGTCAGTGGTTCCCAGTTAAAAAGAAGTTGAATTAAATGGGTAAGAGTTCATCACTTGATATGTAACCGGCTGTTTACTGAGGTTTAACAAAAAGCAACATCAGGCTTCATCTCTGAGGAAGTTGTCTCCCAAAATCCAGATAAAGATAGAAGTCGCTGCTTGTTATGCAGATGGAACAGTCTCATTGTTGACTGCTGGAATCCATAGCATAAACCTTGATATAATGTATAAATGTCCTAGATGCAGAGAAAGCCTCATAGCTAGGAATTCTGTGGATACCAAGATCACTACTACTCCCTGGAAGCCTTCTCCGAGTCTATCTGTGAAAGGTTTCACTTCTTGACGGCTCACTTACTTATGCTGTTTCATGTCTCTGAACAGACTACACTATATAGCCACAGGTTTCTAAACTGGGGACAGACCGTAGGCACAGGCAAACGATCTGGGGGTATGGTAGCCCTGCCAAGAAAGAGCACGACACATCTACACTAGGACTGTGCTGCCCAGTGCAAATGGACTGGGTCCTGAAAAGCATATGATAAACTCGACCCCTAGAGGGCAGCAGAGCCTCAACGGAGGGGCAGAAGCACCAGAGCCAGGGTTGGTAGGCAGTTTCACAAAAGGAGACAGAGGGGTAACACACATTTACGGAGAATTGAACAAATTAAAGGATTAGAGAAGGTAAGTAATACAAACTATAAAAAATCTCTAATGTGTATACCAGGTATCAAAAACAAGTGGACTAGAAAAGAGAATAGCTCTCCAGATGTCAGTTGAAGGACAGCAGGGTTCTCGGCTCAGTGAATGTTATTACCCCAGCAACAATAATAAATAGGTACCCTTTGCTGAGGCACTGTATTATTCGCCTTATTTTCTGTCATCACTAGATGATATTTTAAGAACTAGAGATATGAAAATAAATAAATTACTGTCCTTTCCCAGACAATTCCTCTTCTTATAGTGCAAAGATATAAACAAAAAATGTCAGTCTTAAAAGAACTGTGGGCGCTTTAAGTCTTCATAGAGGACACTGAAAGTGCACAAAAAGAAAATAATTAATAGTATGAGAGGGAACAGGAAAGGCCTCAAAAGAAGACAGCCATATGAAAGGAATCTTGATTGTGGTATTTTTCTCTCCCCTTTGACTGCTCTGGTTATTCCCTGAAATAATTCATCTTTATCTTCAGATTCATTTACTCTTTCACTCGGTATATGTTTTTATTGAAACTTAGTAGGACCCAGTTATTGTTACAGTCGCTAGGGTACAAGTGATGTCTCTGGCTTCAAGAAGGTTACACTACTTTATTTGTGAATCATGAGCAAGGCAGTGAGCTTTACTACCTCTTTCTACACCCTGCCTTCTTTCTAGAAATGAAGGAGAAAGCTAATTCTTTTAGTTCTGCTAGTAATTGAGACAGTAAAGAAAGGTAACAGCAAAAGAAAATCATATTTTTTCACTCCAGTGACTTTCTCATAACACGTATTTACTAATTGTGCATAACATGCCTCTCAGGAGAGGGTAAATTCTTGTTCCGCCACACCCCTTTTCTATTTTAGTCCACAAGCTTGATTTTTTCATCCTAGTCACTCAGAGCTGTTGTTATCTTTACCATGAATTTAGTTTTGTCTAACTGTTTGTCTATGGTAACTGTATTTGTCATCCCAATTAGATTCTACACTCCTTGAATCAAAAGGCTTTGAATAATACTTTGTTGATGTCATGCCAGGGACCCAGAAGGTATAGAGTATGTGTCTAGGTATATTATTTAGTCACAAACATTTAGTTACTTGTAGTTCTCTTGTCAATGAGATCATCCACAGTAATCACAGGACTTTAAGGATCTTTAAAACAATATGTGAAAAATTCCTAGCACAGTGCCTGTCACGTATGCTTGCTTGAGCTTTAGTTATCCCTTTGGTAATTTTTATTATTTTCTTTAATCTGGCATCCTAGAGAGTAAGTGTTAAAGTAAAACATGTCAAATGTGGTTCTGATCTTGCCCTTTAGGAAGATTTTTATACTAAAAATCATCTATCAAGTAAGTGATATTGCTCAGAATCACTGATATAAATTAGCTCCAAAGCCAGCACATTTAGTTGTGGTGATATATTGCCTATGTCAAACTAAAGTCAACTCATTTTAGAAAAATTTGAAGTAGTACTATATATTTATCTGTGTGTGTGTTTTGTGAATACGCAGATATGTGTGTGATTATTTATGTGCATATATACATGTATATACACCTATATGTGTATATGTACATTCACTCTATATATGCATATATATGCTGTATGTATACATATATATAGACTTATATAAAAAGGAGAAACTGAAAGTGTAAATAAGAACCAAAATGTGTAATACATTATTTTGAAATAGGAAGAAATTGTTCAAAAGGAAAGGAGAACTGGGGAAGGGGGAGGGGAAAGGAAGTAAAGGAAAAGAAAAACATGAAAAAAGAAGGATAAAATGGAAACAAAGCTTTGTAAATAAGGAGGGAAGAGGGGTTGAAGAGAAGGGAGGGGAATGAGGAAAAAAGAATCAAGTTATATCGTGTACTGGTACAAATTCCCTATGATGAATGTGATCATGTATATCTAAATTGTACCAATAAATTTAATACTAAAAAAGAAAAAGAAAAATTGAAATATTATACAATTATCTATAAGTGTGTGTTTTGTGTATACATGTGTGTATACCTATATATGTATACATGTTTTCTATATATATGGTAAATATGTGCTTATATATGTACTTATATATGTATTATATATGTATTTATTTATAAATAAGCTCTCCATATACATATATGTATATATAGAGAGAGCTCTCCACTTCTACAGATTTTGCCTTTGCAGATCAATCAATCATGTTTTGAAAATACTACCCCCCCAAAAAAACTTGTTTCCAAACCAAAGATAAAGATTTATTTTTCTCACCATTTCCCAAATGATATAGTATAAATTTTTAATAAAATATTTGTGTTATATTACATACTGTATATCATCTAGAGATGATTTATCATATGTAGGAGGAAGTACATAGGTTATTTGGAAAACTACTTCATTTAATGTAAGGGACTGAGAACCTTGAGATTTTATTTTTATTTTAAAGAGAAGTAAGAAAAAAATAAGTTTCAAAAAAAAACCTAATAGAAGAGTAACAATAATTAATATATTGCATGTTGCTATCTTCATAGTAGTTACTCAGAGTACATGATACAGGCATGAAATATTGTCCAAACAGTACTAGCACAAATCTTTCTTTCCAATGCACTAAGAGAAACTAGGTATATAACATCTTAACTGTCTTGTATATATATATATTTTTTTTTTTTCCTTTTCCTTTCTTTCACCTTTCCCCCATCAGTTTTTCTCTTGAATAGTTTCTTCCCAATTAAATCTTGGAATTTTGTTAGCTACGAAGGATCCCAGAAACCATCCCCTGAAGATACTGAGAGACAAAGAAATATATTTGTATAACTGCCTATCACTTGCATCTATGATAAACTACTAGTTCAGTACATGGCACATAACAAGTACCTAAGAAATACTAGTAAATGTTTCTTTGGGTATCTCCCATTATAAAACTGTTCACCTCCTCTTATTTTGACAAATGTTTCATTTACCATGATAGATGTTTGCTTAGAAGTACCAAAATTAGTAAATCCATCTGTTGTAATTATGTGTGATTATAATAATCATAAAACATTATCTTAAAACCAGGAAAAATATTATTACCTTATGAAAAATAGAATGCAGTAGAAAGTCAGTCCCTCATCATAAACTTGTGACTTTAGTCCCCTCCTCCTACTACCATGGAGTTGAGAAGACTCTTCAGAAACTTGTGTAAAAGCACACTTTAGAGGACCTAGGACTTACCAGGAATGCGTTTCTCTGCAACTAATGCAGTGAAACATACCTCTTGTCTCTGCTTTTGACTCCTCAAGGACATACAGGGTCTAGAACACCCCAATCTCCTTTGCTTACCCTGACCTCCCCCTTGTTTTTGTCAAAATCAAACGCAGTTTTAAAACCTGAGAAATATAAGTTTTTTTGCAAAATTATAAAATACTATTTTCTTTAATTTTTCCTAAGTAGTCCAGAAAGAGAGTGGTGAAAAAAAAAAAAAAACAAGGGCAAGTGTTAGGTGTGGACCTGAGACAACAGGAATTAAAAGGGCACCAAAGGCAGAAAAAGGACTACAGGAAGGAGAGTAGCCAACAGAGGAACTGGGGTGAGATAAGAACTTGTGAATGGACTCTTGTGCACTAGAGAAGGGAAAGGTCAAATTTGATGGTCTTAGATTTGGATAAATATTGCCTTGTTACTTGTTTTTACCATGTTCACAGCTGCATTCATGCAAAACCATTTGTTGAGTTGCTGCTGTATACCAGACCTTGTGTCAGGTGCTTATTAAAACAGACATTTCCTTGTCCCTGTGAAGTTTAATCCACTAAGAAAGACAGATAATGAACTGAAAATGAAACATGGGCCTAACTCCAATTTGTGGTAAGTGTTATGAAAGAAGTGAATAGGATTCTACTAGAGATTGACAGGTAAGACAGGCTGAGATGAAATAGAAAAGAATCCACTGTCTGTACTATTTTCAACTCCAGCACAGATCACAGCAGTATAAATCAGGTGCATAGGACCAAGAATATCTTATGAGCTTGGTCTAGAATGGGCAAAAGTCAAAGATTAATTAACCTACAAGACTTAGTAAACATTGTATCAGCCATGTCACTCATGAGGACTCCTGGTGTTACAAAGAGACATGGCGAAACAGGGCAAATTATTTTGTCTAAGCTATGATCTGTGAAAAACAAAACAAAACAAAACAAAAAAACTTCTGGATTATAAAACTTGTTAATAGAAAAGAAAATGACAGGTATGAAAGTAACATTATCAACAATCTGTTAGTCAAACATTTTATATAAATTATAGTATCAGATCTCTAAGATTTCATGTTGCGGATTGGGAAGTTGTAACTGAGACTGCATAAGCTAGTTGGCAAACATAATGTCGTATAATAAGCTTCTGATTCTCTAGTGGGGTGACAGATAAATTTTGGGAAGCAGAGGTAGATCCAGGGTTTTTGTTTCTTTCTTGCTTTTATTTGTTTTTAATTGTATGTATTTAGGAAATACAGTATGGTATTTCAGTATATATATATGTATGTATATGTATATAAAATATGTAATGATGAGATAAGGATAACATACATATCTGTTACCTCATACATTTATCAGTTCTTTGTGTTGGGAATATTCAGAATCTATTTTGAAATACACAACTAATTGTTGCCAACTACACTTACCTTCCTGGGCTATAGAACATTAGAAGTTATTCCTCCTATACAACTGTGCCTCCATTCCTGTTGACAGTTTTTTCTGCATGCTTCTCTCCCCTGAACTGTTTCCAGATTCTGGTTACTACAATGTTACTCTCTACTTCTATTAGACAAACTTTTTAGCTTCTACATATAAGTGAGCACAGGGAGTGATTCTTTTTATGCCTGACTTATTTCACTTAATGTACTCTATATTCTCCTATTTTGAAAGGAAAAATATTCCATTTCTTGTATGGTTGAGTAATATGCCATTATGGAGAGCCCTTCCCAGTCCTGATCTCAGTTTGGGAAGTTTGTATTTGTAATTCCATAGAAAAGTTATTGGAAATCCAATAAGTTAATTCCAATCTACCACTTCCAGTGCAGCTCATGGCAAGAATAAAGATACAAAGACATATTTATAGTTATGGGGAGCCAAGGAGGTCCTAAGTTCAGCCAGAACAGTGGTTCACCCAAACAAAAGCCTTGACCCAGGGCTCAACCCAGATTTTATTAACTGGAAATTAAGAAGGGAGTGTCTTGAGGATGAGTGACTGTGAGAAAGATAGGAAGTATGTCAGTGATCTGAGCTGGGCTGGACAGGTGGCCTGAGATCACCTCTGCCGTAAGCAGAGGGAAGGATATGCAGAAAGAGTAATCTGCATAACACAATTCAGGTAGTATCTAATGTTTTGGAGTCAGTGCTTCAGTTCGGATGTGTAAACTTTTCTGTCCTGAGAAGTCATAGCCTCTTATCTCGAGGATCATCCCAGTTGATAGACAAAGACAGTGGCTCTCCATACCGCCTGATCGACCATGCTTTTTGGGCGTCATGGGGTGAGCAAACAGTGACAGTCTCCTAGCTTCAAAGATCATGCATCAGCACCTCAGCCAGCCCGATTTACATTGCTTAAAGTCAACTGAAGGGATAAAGAAATGGCCTAGCCAATTCTGTGCATATCGGTACATGGAGACAGGGCCGGGTTTAGCCAAAATGAAGACAACTGCTCTTTATTCAAAGAGAGTCATCCAGGTGGTCCTTCACATGTAGTTGTGTGCCAGGCTTTATGAAATAATTTGAGATGTTTCAAGAAACCTGCAACATAATAATATGAAAACAGGAGTGGGACCCTGCAAGGGGCCATGGTGACTGAGGGGCCCTCATTCTCTACCAGCTTCAGAACAAATCTGTTTACATAGCGAAGTACAAGGTTTGAGGTCCATCTGTCTCCAGACAGAAAATCAAGTTGCTACTGCACACTGTAATGAAGGTGAACACGTAGGGCCGCTCAGGTTTACTACTTACTCAATAGGGTAAAAAGGCTCAGGAGAGTCAAGTTGGTAGCTCAAACCAAAAAGATTGTAAAAAAAAGAATGAAAATGTTTGAAAAAATAGACCAGTGCCTCTTAGGCCACTTAAGACAGAACTAGGCCCAATGAAAGGTATAAACAATGTTCGTAGATGGCATTCCTGAAATAAGAAATACACACCATTATTAACCAATCTGGTGGCCTTGGGGAATGACGTGTTGTTTTCCTGTATCTTAGTTCTTCTTTCTTAATAAAACAGGGGTAGTAATAATACCTAGTGGTTAAGTTAGAAAATTCAGATATGTTCTTCAGAACAGTGTCTGCAATATGCCAAGTGTTTTGTAAGTAATGCCTCTTATTGTCATTGTTACCCAGTTTCATCTGACTTTAAGGCCTTTAAAGTTGTTCATGTACAAAAACGTAAGGAGAAATTCCTGTTGGAAAATAATTCACCTGTTTTAGGAATAAGATTAAACTCTGAAGTGCCAGAAACTTTAACTAATGCTTTACTGAAATGTTCCTTGAGGCTGATCTTGTTCGCCTATAAAATTTCTCCCACTATTCAACATTTCATTCCTCCCTGAAACATTTTCCCTATTAAGAATGTTACGTAAGCTTCTAAAGCACCTGAATATCAGTTTCAAACTCTGTATCTTCCTAGAATAATATTGATGATGTAACAAATAGCAAGGTAGGGAGAAAGCACACAAGGAAGAGGTAGTAACTTAAAATGATTCATGTCTGTAAGTAAACAACTTCTTATAAGTGAGACTGAAATACATCCTTTGGGAACTGTCTGCAAGGTAAATGAAAATCTTTACTCAATACAAAACATATCACATTTCCATAATATTGCTATGCAATAATTTATTAATCTATTCTCCAGTGGCTGGTTTTTTCATGTGCTAGTTTTTGTCATTTTCTATAACACTGAAAGGAAAACTCTTTGTGCAGAAACCTTTGAGTATCTGTAGAATTACTTTCCTAGAATAAATTCCTATGAATAGAATTACTGTCATTATAGCTGATTCTTTACATTTTAATTGCTTATTTGCATTGCTTCTCTACCTGTCAACTTCAACCTTCCTTTATTTTTATAGAGCACAGTGTAGTAATTCCTTGGCAGGAAATACTTTGAAGCTTCATGTTTGCTTCTGACATTATCATATAGGGCTATTAATCATGCTCTAATTTTTAAAATGAAATTTTTGGGTGAATTAAGTTGGAATTTCAAGTCCGAGCATACAAGTTTGAGGGATGAAATCAAACTAAGGAATTACTTTGCAGTGTCACACTGTAAGAGTGAACATTTTAAAGTTGGTATTACTCTTTCTCTTCAAACTGAAGGTCCATTATGACTTTACTTCTGCCTTCATCAAGCACTTTCCTCTATTCACTTACTTAGCTGAAATCAGCTCTCCTGGCAACATTTTGCAGCTGTTGAAATCCTATACCCTCATTCCTGTCGGTCTTCAGTCTTCGGATGCCACGCTGTATCTCATACGCCTACACCAGTTATCACTTCTCAACCGTATCTCTTACAGCTTCCACAGTTTTGAGGTATTCCTATCTGGGTGAACTGCAGACAGTGGAAGGGCATTCTGTTTGCATGTTACCAGAGGGCCTGGAGGGTGATTTAGTCTACTTATCTCTGATGTAGTCAAGCTTGACCTTTAAGTGCACACTATTATCTTTATGAATGGCCTTTTTGATCTTTCAAATATGTCACTATTTCAATAAGGTTTTCTATTAACACACAATGAATAAAAAAACTAAGGTGTTAATAAAGAGCATGAGATTTGGAGGTAAAATATCTGGTTTCTAGTCACCTCACCTGTATGAATTACTAGCTATGGGCACTGGGACAGAGTATGAAACTTTTTGAGCCACAGTTCCTTATTTGAAGAGTGAGGGTACCAATTATCCTACTGAGTTTCTTGAAGGAATTAAAAGGAAAGGAAAATTTTTTCCATAATATTTAAATGTTATTTAAATCTATATAATACCACCACTCCTCTTATCACTTTATGATTGCCAGTATCCAAAATCAAGATTTCCCTAAAGGAAATAAATACTATCTTCTGTGTGAGCTTCTTGATTTCAGAGTTTCAGTGCTTGCCAACCATTTTTCTTAGTAACTTCATAAACTCCTCCCTTGTTTTAGTTTGTGCAGACTGTTACAATATACTCAAAACTGGGTGGCTTATGAACCACAATCAGTTATTTTCCACAGTTCCAAGGGCTAAGAAAACCATAATGAAGGAATTGGTACTTCAGTATCTGGTTAAGGCCCACTTAAAGGTTCATACATGGTGCTTTTTTGGTGTCTTTACTTGATGGAAGGAGCATGGAAACTCCCTGAGGCCTCTTTTTTTAAAGGTATGGATCCTCTTGCATCATAGCCTAGTCACCTCCCAAAGGTCCAACTGCCTAACATTATTACCTTAAGGTTTAGGACTTGAACATATGAATTTTGGGGGTATCAAACATCTAGACCATAGAACTGTTCAAATTGGTTATTTTGCTTTTTCACTTTCTCAAAACTCAAATTTCACCTATTTTATTCTCATGAGCACTCTGACTTTATTCAAAGGTTTAGGATTACTTAACATAAGCTCGCCAATATTCCTTCCTAAATGAAAATTTCTCCGTAACTTGATTCTCCTTGTATTCATCCATCTGTGCACACCTTCATTCAACAAATATTATCATTATAATAAGCCTGGCCATTTCATAGGCACTGGGATGATGGTACTGAGTAAAACAGTAGTTTCATAGAGCTTACATTCCATAGAAGATTTCACTGGGGAAAGCAGACAGTACATAAAATAAATAAGTAAAATATAAAATGTGTTGTATAAATATTTCTGAAAAAAGCAGGAAATTGTAATAGGAAGAGGGGTTAAAGATCACATTTCGGACTATAGTTGGTCATGGCAGAAAGCACTGAGAAAGGGAAATCTGAGAAAATTTTGAAAGAGGGAAGCTCAGATAATATCTGACTATAGCAAGGACTCTGGTGGTAGGATGGTTGGTGGCCTCCAGCAACATGATCAGAGTAGGCAAGAAATAAAAAGAAGTCATGAGATCAGAGAGGTAGTAAGAGAGGGGAGAAACTATACAGTTCTTTTAGAAGGAGGAGCAGAATAGAGAGAGAACGGAAAGGAAGAGGAAGGAGGAGGAAGAGGGAGATAAAGGAAAAGGGAGGAGGAAAACGAGAAAAAGGGAGGACTTAGCTTTTCTGCAAAGTAAAAAAATTTGAATTTACTCAGAATGATGGGTAACTAATTGAATGTTTTAAGTAGAAAGGAGGTGATATGCAAAGGACTGTACTTTGACAAGATTATTCTGCCTGCTGTGTGGAGCTTGGATTGGATTGCGTTGGGTGGGGAGAAGTTAATAAAGCCAAAAGTAGAACCTATTTAAGAATCTTTTACAATTAAATTAAAACAAAAGAATTTTTTACAATTTTAAAAAATGATGGTAGTATAATGAGTAAAGGATGCAGTGGCAGACAAATTCAGCCCCTGTACTCCTTTCCCACCGGAGAGTTACTGTTCTTCTACATCACTGGTTTCACAGAATGCAGAAAGAGGGGCTACTTGATTCTGCATCCTCATACTAAAACTCTGATTCTTTGAGATTTATGACCTCTAGTTTTTACTCCATCTTTCAACTTTATTTATAAATACTACTCTTGAGTGGAGAATTTCTGTCAGCTCAAGTTCTGCTATTATGCTGAGAATCTTTAATGCCCATATAAAGCTAAACCATTGCACAGCTTCTCTTTCCCCAGTTGTAGTGACTTATAATGTGTTGCGATCTTACTTTTGGTGATTTACTCATTTCTTCAAATCCTCCTCACATAGAAAACATTCATTTCCAATATCAAACTTGCACTATTTTCTCTCCTTCCAGCTTCAGGCATCACTGCCAACATCTGATATTTCACCTAATATTCATTCCATGAATTTCTCCATTTCATTCTAGTCTTTTATCTCATTCTAGACTCACACATTGATTCTGGATCATAAAGCCCATATAAAACTCTCAGTAACTGAACATTCAGTGGGTATTCACAGTGAAAATGAAAGGAAGAAATGCAACCTTGGAATTCAAACACTTTGGCAAGATTATACTGTCCAGTCTCACCACATAAATCTGGGCCCATACACCTAAGTGAAGAGAAGCTACAGCTTTCTGAACAAAGTCAAAAGAAAAAAAAAATCTTCAGGGAATACAACCAAAACTTATTCTAGAACAAATCATTCTGAAATCTCATAAAACATTTATAAAGAGTTTTTTATGGCAAGGTTCTAGCCTATAAACAGAGTTTGCCAAAGCAGAATTGAGCACAAATCAGTCTACAGTTTGCAAGAAAATAATCAGCCCCAATAACCCTGACCTCAGTGTCTAACATTTGTTGGGGGGAAGGGTTGCTTGTGCTTATTTTGTGGTTTTTGGTGACAGCTCTTATCAAAAGAGGTTGAGTTTTAATAAAATAAGATGTTTAAGAGCTTTTTCATATTGTATAAATGAAGGTAACCTGGCAGTGTGTGAGAGAAAGATAGAGACAGAGACAGAGGCAGAGACAGACATAGAGGAGTTTATAAGCATGAAATGTATAAGTATTTTTAACTAATTTATGAAAGATTTAGTTGATTAACTTGGCAATTAGACTAGCAGAAAACACTCAAAATACATTAAGCGTCCTTTTTAAGAAGTTCATTGACCACCAGCAATTTTTTTTTACATTTGTTTTGTTTTGTTTTGTTTTTGTTTTGTTTTTTATTTTAAAAAGCAAAACAGAAAAAAGGGTAGAAATAATACAGAATTTTAAAAAAACATAAGAAATCAATTCTGGTTAACATATTACATATTGTTATCCTAGAAATAGTTATTCAAGTTATGAGATCTAGACTAAAAAATGATCAATCAATGACAACACAAACTATTCTTTCTGATGAACTAACAGAATTAGTAATATAGTTATATGTCTTGCATACTTACAGTAATTTCTTATTCGATTAATACTATTTTCATTTAGGCTGTAGAGCAGTATTTTCTGCAATACAATTCACGAATAAGCAAAAAATATTTACTCAGACAGGAGTAGATTCTAAGGTATTTTATTTGGTGAAATGAAGCCTTCTTGATTTGGCTTGGTCTGATGCTTTAGTAATTTTAACAGTCTTCAAGTTTCTTATTCTAATCTTCATGGCCTAGCTCTAAGGGTACATGTTTGCATGTTTATCCTTACTTTCTCCCACTATTTATGGACCTCTATGGTGCAGGACTGACAGATTTATCTCTATAGCCAAGAATAAAGCAAATAGTCTAGAATATATTAGATGCTCAGTTAACCTCCACTGTATGGTGAACCATTACATTCATTTGGGATTGATGTAATGATTCATTTTCATTCAAATACTACTTTTAATATTTTAGAAAAGAGAAAAAATAAGCCTTCAACAACAGGAACCTACACTTATTTTAATTTTATTACATTGTGTTAAATTTTACTTTTGAAACATTATAAAAATAAAATTTAAAAATTGACTATATTCCAAGTTATATGACAGTAACTCATTATATTGTCCATTGAATACCGGGAACATAGATGAATTGGAATCACATCAGGTTCCAGTTTATAGGGGGGAAAGGTAATAAAACCTCAGTTATGGGTCCCTCAAGCTCTGTGAAGTTATTTTCTACTAACTAGGTTTGTGACTTTGATGAAGTCAGTCTCAGTTTCTTAATTTAGCAAAGGGGAAGAATAGTGCTTTTTTAGCTACCCCAGAGTTTTAAATTGGCAAATAAAAAAGACTATTCTGCAAAAGCATATAATCTAAAAATAAAAAACAAAAAATGAAAAATATAACCACCTGTCAATGACACATAAGGATTTATCTTGATGTACCTTATACAAGAATAATATTAGGGATCACCCAATCTACCTTTCTTTCTCTTTCATTTTTTTCTCTTTCCTTCTTTCCCTTTCTCTTTCTTTTTCTTTTCTTTTTCTTTCCTTTCCTTTCCTTTCCTTTCCTCTCCTTTCTTTTTCTTTCTTTGGTTCTTTCTTTTGCAGTACTGGAACTTGAACCCAACACATTAACACTAAGGTACATTTTCAGCCTTTTTTTATTTTTTTATTTTATATTTTGAGACAAGGTGTTACTAGGCTAGGCTCAGACTTGTGATCTTTCTGCCTCAATCTCTCAGAGTGGTAGGATTACAAGCATGTGCCACTGTGGCTGCCTATTTATTTTAGATTAAATAGTACCATCTGGGAGAGGCAAACTGCTAATTCTAATACAAAAGCTATTGGATCACATCCCAAAATGTAAGCAACCCAATACTGTCAACTTTAATTTAATAGTTACAGGAACCTCTCATATCCAAGTAATGTATATTCTCTCTTTTGGTATTGCAAGTGTCTAATATAATATTCAGACATAGTAACACTCAAAGAAGTTTGATTGTAGTAAAATTTAGCTTTTGAAAACCCAGATAATTAAAGGCAACACATTATAATGGCTAAAGTGTAGGTTATAAACTTTGATTCTATTTTCAAAGAATAGCCCAACTACTTTTGTTTGCTTTTGATCAGTTTATTTAACCTCTACTTTATCAGTTATATGGAAATAATAATAGCAGAGCCTCTACTACTGGTCTGTCGACAGTATTAAATTTAAATTCTAGCACAGTGTCTGATACCTGGTAAGCACTAAATTGGTTGTAATTAATGATTAATGTACATTTTTTACATGCTAGGACTTGCATACTTTTACAATTGCTTATTTGATATGATAAATTCACAGAACAGGAATGAAAAAAAGGATGAATGACATGTGGCTTCATTCAGAATTATTAACGTCACGTTCAATTTTTTCTATATGCCATCAATAATATCAAATCCGTATCACAGGTCAGACAATGCACTGAGAAGCAAGAAGGCCTGTTTTGGCATGAGGTTACCCTCTCTATGGTCATGGCTCCTCCTCAGCCTGGCAGTTAAAGCACACAATCACGCCTTTCTGTTTGCTCCTGTCCTTGTTCATGCTCACCAGGTACAAAGACAGGAGACTGGCCCAGCACAAGTCGGAAATAGAGTGTTTCACCCCCAAAGGGAGTATGGGGAATGGTGGGAGAGCAACAATGAGCAGGTAAGCAAACTGTGAGTGGCTTGAGGTGGTGTGACATAAATGTATGCAAGCTAGAGGAACAGGTGGCTCCCTAGTCTGGGTCTTCGCTCAACTCTGAGTCCCGTACTGTGTATTCAATCTGGGGAACTGGTTTTCCGTGTTTGATCTGTAAAACTCATGTCATCCTCACGTGAAATAAAGGGAGCCTCCTGTCCCAGATGCTGCTGTCCCTCAGGGTTGTGCGCTTTGCATGTCTGAAGCCTTAGCTAACAGTCAGTCTCCCTTGAGTTTTAACTTATTGGTCTAATGGTTTTGGAGTTTGCAAAGTGAAAGAGATTGGAGGAAATTCACATTTTAGGGCTATGCAATCACTTAATAAAACAAATGCAAAAGCTTAGGACTGGTTTTGAGGGAAAGATCGCAACTGAGGGAACACTCCAGCCCCTGATGCCGGACAAGCTTGGAAATTAATCTGATTTACTTTGAATGTAACAACATCTTACAGCCAAGAGCAAACACCATGCCAAACCAGTGGACTGTAGAGGCAAGAGACTTTTCTTGAACTGAAATCAGGAAAGCTCATCCTCCTTTAGCTACTGTACCTTTGCAGCTCCTTTACTTTCTTGTGTTGTTGATGAATATTCCCTGTTGCTGTGCTGTGCATGTTCTTTTGTACTGGGCACTTCCAGCTGAGCTGTTCTCAGTAAATTGGGGTATTTAGAACTATAAGCATTAACTGAGCTGTGTTGCATGAAATGAACGTGCTTATTTGCATGGGATTGGGTTTCAACAAAAGGGCTCTGGAGACAAAGGCAATCGGGATTGTCATTAAACAGTTCCAGAATGCTGGAGAAGCCTTAAATTGAGGAATCACTTACCATGAACTACCTCTCCACTTCTAATTTGTTTTGGCATTTCCCAGTCCATCTGTGGTAGAGAGGTGTCGCAGAAAACTGTTGTACATCAGCCTGAATGAGACAAAGGGAGAGGACCAGAAAGTAGTGTGTGTCCATGTGTGTTTACATGTGCTCAGAGTACAGCTTGGGATCCAGCTGCATAACAAGATGATCTCACTAAATTCTGTTGCAATTTCATCCCAAAACATTGTGGTTGCTTCCTCAGTGGTGGGCTCCTTTTTCTTTTCAAAATAATGAATCATTTTTTTCAAGGACCACTGTATTGCACAACTGTTGGAGGCAATTCACATGGTAGTCTGTGAAATGGTTCCCAGAACTATGCAGTGCACAGCCTGAGCGAGGATTAACAGTAGTACTGGTCAAAAGGCTGGCCAATTCTGTCCATGGCTCCCAGAGACAAGGCAATGAAAGTGTGTATACAAGTACAGTATATACTGTTAGCCTTCTGCTCACAATCTCTCTATGCAGTTATCTTTGGGTCTTGATATTTCTAGAAAGTGGGCCTCACTGGATGATTCTGGTGGAGTAACTCAACAGACCACTATTGAGGATCCTAGTTTCTTTTCACTTATGTTACAAACTGGCCTAATTTCTGTCCTTGCAAACTGGGCATACATCACTGCACCAATGTGCATAAGGCAAAAATGACTGCACTAAGTGAGGGCTCAAGGAATATGTCCCAGGACACATGGCTGCCTATCAAACATACTGGGAAAATTTTAAGCGTTAGAAGCTAGAAATCTGTCCTATAATGTTTCCCAGGTCTTTCTAATTTAGTGAGTCTGTAAACAGGTGTTTTAGAATAATCATCTACAAATGCTATGGATCTGTCTGTAGTAAACATTTCATCTCAACCATGCCATCCAATGTTCACAGGAATGTTCAATCAATGCTGAGAAATCTCAGATTCGACTGGTTCAGACACCAAGTTTGCTCAGTGCTGCCTTGAATGAGAATGGGAGTGGGGAATACAGACAGGGTGGATCACATGGTGTAAATAGAACTAAATTAAACAGACCAAGCTTCCTTGGGTCAGATCCAGATATAAACAGGAAGCTAACTCAATATATCTGCTCCAGGAATGGTCCAAGTTTTTGTACAGCAGCAAAATTACATTTAAGCTTTGTTTGCTTACTCATTTGAATACAGACAAGATAATGTCAAGACTTATGACAATGATATGTACTGCTGGGGGAAAAGGAAAGAGACATTTTGTGGAAGTAATGACTTAAGCCCCATGGATAGGCAGAATTAATTGGGAACAAATGATCCTTTCTAATTTATTTTTCTTCTCATTTCCTTAGCACTAAAAATCTGATGGGGATAGTTGGGTGGAGTCCTTCAGTGCTCTTATAAAGCTCTGCTTTGGGGAACAGGAAAGTTCTGTAGACATACAAAAAAAGAGGGGCAACATTCACAAGGCCTTTGTATATGTTATGCTCTCCAACTTACTTAGTCACATAAATACACCCACATAACAACATTTATCTGGGACTAATAAGGTTAAAATAAAAATTAAGAGAGAATATGTCAAGGAGATAACTTACATAAAAACAGTTTCTAAGTAAAGGACTTGTAGTGGTTAATCACAATTTTCTTACTCTAGAATTGAAGGGCTGGGGAAAAGATAACTGTGTACATGAGGTGACTGCTGGTACTTTTAGTATCAGCTAGTAAGGCTTTCTTTGTAATCCACCCCCTCAGCTCTCCAGCTGCTTCCCCAGTCAAGCCTTACATTTACTCTGCAAAGATCTGGGCTGGTTCTGTGGCCTTTACTGAACACCCAGTCCCAGAAAATCAAGTATTGTTCCCTATCTCATGTATCTAAATTTCCTATGATGAAACTATAGAATGGACAGGACTCCATAATTGCATGTGATGATTCTCCTAAAGCCAGGAGCCATAGAAGAGAAGAAAAATTCTGAACTATTAGTTCATCTCCAACACTGTCAGGGCCTTAAGATGCTCCCTTACTCCTGCCCTCCTCATTGCATCCCCTCATTGGGAAAGAAATGAGAACTCCGTATGTACTTACAACACTCGAGCTTCTAAAATAGTATGTTCCAGTTTTCCCATTATAAGAAAAAAGCATTTTTCTGTTTGAATATAGTATAATATGTTGTCTTTTTGTACATTCAAAGTGGAAAATCTAAAGTATTTTTCAGGGTTCAATCTTTCTGATTGCAGGAAAGTTGAGAGACAGTCCTAGATAGGGAGGTGCTGAAATAATTAGAAATTCTTTAAACTCTATTACTATGCCAATTCATACCAAGGAACTCCATCCTCAGGAGTAAGGACAACCTCAATAGTGAATATTACTAACTCCAGCCTCAGCAGGGGTGTGCCGTGAGAGTACTTGGAGTCTGCATTCTGATGTGCTCATGTTGTGCTCCATGAGGAAAAATCTTACACATTCAGCACTTCCCAGTCTCTCTTGGAAAAAAGGTTTGTTTATTCAAGAAAAACTGACAGATCAGTGCATCCCTACCAGTGTGAGAAAAAAGGAGGGTGATAAGGACTTATTTTTATGATGAACAAAAAGAAAAATTTTATTGTTACTATTTCATGATATCAATATGTGAGATGGTAATTTCAATCGAGTAACTGATTTTCACCAAGTATATGCCATATCTAATTTTAGTGGGTTAAAATGTTTAATGAAGCTTTAGAAAATCTAGTAACAGTGATGTCATAATAGTATTTGTTAAACTGATAGGATCTAAGACTTGAAAGGTAGCCCCAAAGATGATGTCTGTGTTAAAACAGTTTTGCTTTTCATCCATTATTTCTTCCTTTACAAAAAGATTATTTATCAAGCACCACTATGAGCCAAAAAAGACTCTAGATAAATAAATAAGCCAAGATTAGGGGCCTTGAATATCTGTAGTTTATGTGGGAACAGAGTCAGAAAAACTTAACAATTGCAATTAATATAAAACTCCTCTCTACATGACAATACATCTCATATAATAAACTTCTTTAGGCCAGTAATAATTATGTACTACAAACACATACTAATAAAAAAAATAAAGACTGAAGAAAGAATAAGCTGAAGAATAATTAAAATCAAATAATAACGAATCTAATTTAAGTCTTCAAAAGTGAGAGGCACAGTTATATAAAAATCAGGGTCTAAAAAAAGAGAAAGATTCTATCTTTCTATTACAGTAAAAGCCAGCTAGTTGCTTAGCAATAGATTAGTAATTTTGTAGTGGTGTTCACTTACTTCCTCTCCAAAGTAAACTTCAAACTAATATTCTAATTTATACTTACAGATCTAAAAATCTAAGCTTAATAATGATAATAATGATTACCATTATTACCATACATATTTAAGACACTATATGTATTAAGTTCCTTTACATATGTTATGCATTAAGTTCTCACAAGAACATATAAAGAAACTATTCTTCCTTTCCATGGTACATGTGAGAAAAAATTCAGTTCAAGAATATCAAATAATTTAAGTATTAGAGCAATTTCATGAAAATTCTAAAAGGGAACTTACAATATAGTTCAGGTACTAGCCAGGGTAGGATCAGTTCAACTCTATAATCTCCACTTTCTATGAAATGAAGACAATATAACACTTCTTTTACTATAATGCTGTGAAAATTAAATGAGACTATGCAAGTACAGCACTCAGCATACACCCTGACACTCAGCGGACATTCATTAATTTTAAATAATACTGCTATTACTAAAGTTTTGGTCTTATATCAAGCCACCATAGTTATTTTTATAAAAATCAATTGAGATAAGTAAAAATGAAAGCTAACACATTTCCTTTTTTAAAATTCATACTCTCTTGTGGTTACCTATAAAAGCATCCAACACTTACTGTATACTTAGTAAACCAGACACTGTTTTAAGTGATTTATCTGCATGATCTTTTATTTAGTCTTTGGAAACAAGTAATTGATAGAGCCCAAATAGAGACACAATTCAGTCTGATTCTGGAATTTGCATCCTTACCATTATGATACCTGCCATCTAGAATACAATCCAGATTGACACTTGAAATATAAGGCCCTTCACAGATGACTCCTAACCTAAATATTTCAGTCAACCAATAAAAGTAGAAGGAGAATCTTTTGGTACGTATGCAGACTATTCTGGGAATCACGGAATACTTAGGAAAGTGTAAGGAAACCTTCACCCGTCATAATAAAAATAAAATTCAGTTGATGGAATCTGCAAGATCAATAGGCTATGTTATGCTGCTATATCTGCAATCCAGATAATATGCCCCAGCTTTTGAGAAGAGACAGATAACACCATTACAAGGTCAGGTTTCAAGAATTCCTAGAATAAAACTTCACGAATTTATTCTGAGGCACCCTAGACCAAGTGCAGAAGATTTTCCATGAGAGGGTACAAATAACAGTAACACAGCCAGCACTATAAACTATGTGCACTTCTTAAAGATTCTCAGTGAATGCTTACATAATAAAATCTCGAGAAATCCTACAGAAATCAGTTTTATTTTGTTTACCTTATTTGACACTAGACCTACTTATTTCTGAGCCATCTGTTATCACTATTTGCTATACCATTAGCCAATTAATTTTATATGAATATATTGATCAAAAAAGAAAAGATCAAAATCATGTGTTCTTAGTAGCTTATACTAATCCTCAAAATCTTAAAAGAATTTCCCAGGCAAAACTTCTAAAAGCGCTGCAAATTCTCAGGATAGCTAATGTTTGGTGATTAGAATAGTAATCACTAGCTTTATTAAGGGTCACAAGTATAAACTAAGTTCCTAATTCCTTTTGATTATTTTTCTAAAAAGATCACTGATTACTGACAATATATTTATGTTATTATTGGACAGTCTTTTCTTAAGCCTGTGAAAATAGTAACAGGAGTGTTTATATTTCACGACATTATCTTAGTTTCTGCTCCATTGGCTTCTCATCTAACACCTGTTTAATTGGGAAAGGAAGGAGCTAGTCAAAGTTGTCTGCAAGACTGCTGTCCCTGACTATGAAATATATATTTTGGAAATATACTACACAAAAATTCTCTCTCTCTCTCACACACACACACACCACATATACACACACAATTTTGTAGATAACATTATTTATATGTGAGTGTATGTATAAATTTGCATGTGTTTTACTTGAGAAAATATATTTGATAGCTTATAATTTCTTGTAGTAAGGAAGAAGGAAATCAAAGTAGTTGCTGATGTAACAAATGCCAAGTCAAAAAGGGTGCAGTCTGATGTATGTATAGTCAAATACAAACTTACATTCTTTAGAGGAGTAAGTAAATTTTGAAAGATGCTTTCTATTGGTAGATTCAACTCAATATATGATTAAAATTCTGCTATTATGTCCACTTACTCTTAATGTACTCTACTGGGTAAATAATAATACTGAAATCTAGCAAAAGTTACTCAGCAAAGCTGACTACTCTGAAATTTTAAATCAATTATTTCTTCTAATTCCACATTTTCTGAATCATCATGAATTGATTCAACACAAATTTATTTACATTTAGAAATATTTATTCATTACTTGTACATAAATCTGTAGACCTTATATTGTAAATTCAAATATTTATAGAATAGGCTTTCTACACCTAATGATTTGTCACCATTATATTTTATATACCTCAGAGTATACATGGGATACTATTTGGTCATTTATTTTGACTTGGGCAACTTAGCTAAATTCTATATATTTCTGTTTTGGCAACTGTATTTCAGGTTAATAACACCTGTCCCTACCAAGCATTCAATATGCTGTAATTCACTTCATCTCACTAACACTCCCAACCCACCTACTCTGAACCAGGCATCACACTGAAAATAAGACATGCATTTAGCTGCACCCTTTGGGATGCTCCTTAGTTAGTGGGAGAGCTGACTTATACAAAAGTTAACATTTGAAAAGTTCTTCCAGGAGTCCCTTTTTTGCCACCATTCCCAAACCCATGATTTTCTGCAAGGTCTGCATCAAGTTAAATTCTTCCACAAAGTTTTCTTGGCTGCACCAGTCTACAAATATGAAACATCTGTGTCTGGTTTCATTATCTCTTTCCTAAATTGTAAATTTTGTTTTACTGTGATTGCTGAAAAAATGCATTTCTTGATGTGGACAAAAGATTCACAAAACTAAAACTTCTTCCAATCTTAGCTGAAATATTTTAGCTAAAACTTGGAATTTTAATTTCAGGATAAGGAGTAATTTAAACTCTGAGTTCAGGTAACTAAATTCTGAATCAAAACAAAGCTTAATTTTAGGGGAAAAAAAGCCCTGCCATATCTCAACAAAATACACAAGCTTAGCACTTGCCTCTGTGTCATGTCATACTTAGTTAGAATCCTTTCCCTTCATGGGAACCCTTGGGGGGATCACATCAGTGTTAGCACCATTAAGCACTTTAAAAAGCCATCCAGGGTGGACATGTAACTTTCAGAGAAGGCTTCTGTCGCTGTTAAACCAAAGACGTATTCAAATAGGACTGAGTGGTTCTCCTTCCACAAGTATTTTGTTAGGGATTAAAAATCCTTTTAAGAAATATTATCTGGGGATATTATCACAGAACCTCCCAGCTCTGTGGAAAGGGTTTCCTGGGATTAGCTATGTGGAATTAGCTTCTAAACCATGTAGAAAATACAGCTATTAGTTGGATGCTGTTTATCTGTTAACATCCTCAATCTTTAGGCTTCATTAAGCCTCACTTTATTTGCAAATCTTTCCTTGAAACTTTTTTCCCCAGTAGAAACATTTTTTTAAAATTCCTCTTATACCAACAAGAAAAACCTAATGGAAAAAACCAATGTCTTTTCTTTCAGTTTTTGTATCAGAACATTCCTTTCCATTTTCTTCTTTGTAACACTGATTATTATGTCAATATCATATCACTGTACTAATAAAGCAACATCTTGTATCTATTCTAACACAAGTATTTTGCTTAAGACAGTTTTTCTCCCCCCCTTAATCTCTAAAGAACTAATCAATTTAATAAATATCAGTTAAGTCCAAATATTTTCTCAAGTATAACCAGCACGGGGGCTAAATTAGTGACAAAGTCAATGGATAAAATTGGGTGGAGGTTTAAGTTACCAATAAAACGGAGCCTGCATTCAAATCGTTCTTGCTGAGTGAGGAAAAGAAAAATAAGTAAAACATTAAATAACAGCATAATTTTTTATGGATGAACAGTAACAAAAGAAACCAGTCATTTAATGATGAGGCATGTAGGTTACATTTAAATCTAATAATCAGGCCACTTTTTTGGTCTAATTATGTTAGAATATGTATCTGTTCCAGATACTAATAAGAATTCCCACATTAATTACTTTTGAGTTATTCACATAGCAAAGGAAAGGAGAATAAAGTAGAACCTTGTAGTAGGGGGTATTGAGCAAGAATTTTTATAGCAGACAAAACAGTTCAAATATTTTAGCTTCTGATGCTTTAACTTCTATTCCACTCCTACATGGTCAAACTGGACTACTTGCTGCTTGCACATCCCTTATGGGTTTCTGAACTTCTGTCACTGATATCCTTCACAGAGGGCAATAACTATCACTCTCTTTTCATATTTCATCATAAACTATCAATTACTCAAAGAGAATACATGGATCCTCCTTAGGAAGACAGCTCTCTCTCTCTCTCTCTCTCTCTCTCTCTCTCTCTCTCTCTCTGAAAACCCTGCTGTACTCCTTTGTAAAGTTTTGAATCTCTTGTGATTTGTCCCTCCTGAAGCCTAATGAACTGATTTTTTATTCCACTACTCTACTGCCATTCCTCACTTTCCTTGCCTTTATCATCCTTCCATCTGCCCATCTACTTCCTCATTTGAAGGTCAGAAGGAAAGGAAAAACCACATATTTCTATCAACCAATATAACTGTTAATAACTCGTAGCGTTAGTTTTCTTCTGCATCTATCTTCTCTCCTGAATTCAATTTTACCTTCTTTGAGAGATGACTGAGCTAGCAATTCTCATCTATAGCAACAAAAAACACTGAGAAATAAAAACCATTTGCAAAGGAATCACATATCAGAATTTTGTAAATAGTGCAGATTTAAAGTTATCACCACAATTACACAATTCTCATTTATTGGAATTCCAAAATAAATCAGAGAGAAAATAAAACAATTAGAATTATCAATAGGAAAAGTGCTTTTTGGTTTTTTGGGGTTTTTTTTTTTTTGCATCACAGCATTTAAAAAAATGGAGGTGACAATAGTCACATATTAATTTATGTGGCATAGGCTTCCAGTGCCTTCATCATCAAGACATCCAATCATTATCTCTGACAAATGTTGGTGCCTAATTAACCTGTGATGTTTGACTTAATGGCCAAAAAGAGATGTAGGGTATTTTCTAGGCTACATAAGTGTATGATTAAGAAGTACAGAGAGAATATAAGTTAAACAACTAACTTTTCTACCTAAAATATGTATCTCCAGATATACCACCTCAGGGTTTTCTTTCACAGAAAAAGAACATAACTTCAAAAAGAAAATATACACAATATAACATCATGAAAATTGGAATCATGAGATACTACTACTCTCATTTTCCCATTTGCTAACTCTGTAAACAGGCAGGGCAAATCACCTGATACCACTGACCCTTGGTTTCCTCATCTTTGAAGAGGTGAATAAAGACAACGGCCTTATCTCTCTTTGACAATCAGAATGTTCCTAAAAGTAATTTATAAATCACTATGCAAATATATTGTTTGGATTATTATGTCTGTGCTGTGTAATTTATTCCCTGACTTTATTTACTTTTATTCAAGTGTTTTTCTCTCTGCATATCTAATGCATATATTCTCATAGTTATTTAAACTGTCAATAAGATAGCTATTTACATCCATTTATGCTATAACTGAGGAAACATATAAATGATTCTGTCATTTTTCTTACATAGTACAGGGTGCTTTTCAGTTTGATTTTCAAAGAAAGATGTTAGGTTTTCAGCAAAGCTCAGAAAGACATTCTTTCATACTGTGGATGTCTTACTATAAACAACATCAAATTCTTTAATATCTCTTTAAAACTGTATTACTATACTTTTTCATTCAAGGGAAATCATGGAAATCAAAATATATTCATAAAAAGTTTAAGATAATTAACCATAAATGGAACTGCCACTGCAAACTGTCTATAACGTTCTTAATTTATGAGGTTCTTTCATTTAACTACTATTTTCTGATGTCTCTCTACAAGCATAATTTACTAATATCATTTGCTAACGACATTTCAAATGTTTCAATTTTTTTAACTTAGCTCATAACTGCACTACATCTTTGTCCTTGCTATACATTAAACCAAAATACGTGAACAAGAAAGAATCAGCAATGAAGAGTATTTTTAATAAAAATAATTTAACTTTTAGAGGGTGTATATCATAGTACTCTGATGCCCTAAAACCTTGTAAGTTATGATGGAACAAATAAATTATGCCACCAAAAAAGGTTTAAGACTTGAGTTGTTTTTAATTCAGTGAAATAAAAACATGTAATTACTTTATATACTGTTAATACAGCACTAAAATTCACTACCTGAATTATTCAATTTTCACTTAATACAAACACAAAAATTATAAATTCCACAGACTTTTTGATGGTTAAGCTCATTCTCTCTATTAATGTTTGCTCCCTAAAGAGGGCATGCTGTGGCAGAATGCTCTAGTTTCTTCATGTTTGGGCAAATGAATAGAGAAACCATGAGTGGTCACTGAGCTGACATTTAGAGCCTGCTAATAAATTATTTAAATGCTCTACGTGGAAAGGAAGAGGAACAATAAACTTTTGAGAATAAAGGTATGAGGTGTCATTTGGGCAGACCCAAAATACAAACAAAACCCATCCTCCCCCCTAAAAAATAACCTAATCTTCACATCACACTGAAGTTTTTTTTTTTTAATTCCAGAAATAAAGAAGAAATAATCATAAAAGGGAAGACCTTAGATTACGTGGTACTATTCTGAAAAGAGTTAATTGGTATTTACAAAAGAGTGAGAAATGTTTTTTGGTTCCTTTCCAGATGTACCAAATCATTATGCCCTGCTTCCCTCATCTAAACTTCTCAATTCTTCTTCTTTTTTAACACTCAATATATGTAGTGGAGAAAAATAAAAATGCTACTGACAGGTAAAGAAAAGTTCTCTTTCTTTTTATTTACCACTTACCTCAGGCCACTTGAAGAAACATAATCTCAATGCTGAAACAGAAATTATCAGCCTAAATAAAATCTTATCATGACTGAATGGAAGTCCGATGATAATGAATAACTCCCTGTATTTGTAGAATTTTTATCCTTGATTATATGTAGGATCCTTCTGGTTCCATCCAAAAATCATATGAACAGATGCCTATTTCTTCCATTTTTTTCAGTAAAGAAATACCCTCAAAGGTGGTGTGACATGCTCAACATCTGTCAGGGTCAGATCTAACATCAACAGTGTGGGTCCTGTCTTACCTCATTTACCCACACTGCCTCAATAATCTTTCGTCACTGACAAATTTCAATAAAATAGATATCAATGTATAACGAAGTATTCCTTTGTGATCTTTAATGCAGATATCAAGATTTAGGTTTTCACAGTTAATGAAATATCATTTAGTCAGTATACAGTGACTACTATTGGTTAATGGAAGCTACATAACATGTAGATATATCCATGACAGGAGAGAAATATAATCTCCTAATATTAAACAGTTTTAAAACTTGATTCTAACCAAAAACAATTATGAATTTTAAGATTGAAATGCATTTATCCATTCAAAAACTCTCTCCAACTTTACTGAACATCTGCAATGTTCTAGACTATGTCGTGGACATTATGGACATAACAGGAAACAAGAAATCCTCTGCCTATGCCTTCCACCCAGCAGATGGGATCAAAACAAGCAAGGAGTTCTTAAATGCCTAAATTCAGGTACTACAGGAATCTAGTCTAGTTGAGGGTGGGATCCAGAAAGCTTTCTTCAAGCAAGTTAAGGAGAAATAAAAAAAAAAATCAGAAAGAAGAAAGGAAGAATGAATAAAAGATAAAAGATGAGAAGGATGGGGAGGGAAGGAGAAGGAAAGAGAGAGGAGGGGAGGGGAGCGGAGAGGAGAAGAGAGGCAAGAAGAGATGAGTTTCTTCTCATAATTTTGCCCAAAAGTTTTTCAGTATGCTATCATGCTTTGGGGCATGACTATGTGTGATTCGAAAGACTGTCACTGTTAACATCCAAAGTTATGTTCATCATTTTACACTAAAAGCATATGAAAGAGGGAGAGAGATTTTAAAAGCAGGTGTTCCCGAAAGCTCTCTGCTGGAAGCAAAAGTATCCCTAAGGTAAAGCATGGTAGAATAAATTCAGTTATGCTTCTAGTTTCTAGCCCATGCTTTGTATTAAAAGGGGCCCCAGTGACCTGAAAGAATAATTGCCCCTCCCAAAATGCCTATTTCCTATCCTGCTGATAGGGGAGAAAGGGAGTAGCTGGCAAACATTCTTTCAATCAAATCCCATAAATAATCTGGCCCATTTCTTCTGTGCCATGCTGCAAAAATTAATGCACACCTGGGAAAGTGTAATGTGCTAAAAATTTAACAGGAAGCACGGCAGGTTAATGCAAAATGGAAAAACAAATCCTGAAACTGTACTAGGAATGTCAAACATTTGCCAGTGCCACTTCTGTTACGAATGAACAGCAACCTCCAGACCTGGAAAGGATTTGATCATCCCTTCTAGAAAAGAGCTGGAGAAAGGGGACATTTTACAATCCAGATTCTGAAGAACACTGGGTTGCTATATATATGCTAGATTAAATGAAATGAGATTATACAGGAAGGAGCAGAGAAAGGAAAACCAAAAAAGAACAGCTGAAGTAAGCAGCATGGGAAAGAAGCCAGAAGAACGCTGTTAAACAGACTGTAGAAATGGTGGACTGTAATCAAGGGAGTGTCTCATACACTCCCTTGGATCTGGAAGGTGCAATCAGGCAAACCTCAAGGCTGTGCTCCAAGGAGTGTTGAGATCCCTGCCTGGCAAAGGCAACTACACCCTTCTTCAAGAAGGCCAAGGGAACAATGAGGACTGCTTTCTGCCAGTGTTCCTCAGTTTCAAAATGTCTACTTCCAAGTCACTTTAGAGGGCAGAGGCACTGAACAGAGTTATTCTAAAAAGCACCCATAATTGGAACACATTCTAGATACTCAATCCCCTGGGACACATCTAATGATTTTGATAAATGCACTTGGTAAGTTTTATAAACAATTAAGTTTAATAGCCACTGGCTCATATAACAGAAATAGATTCTTCAAAGTCTTCTGTTCTAAGACTGCCCAAGGCTGGCTCTTGGTCACAATTCCAGAACAGAACTGTCTGCATTAAAGGTAACAGACCCCTAGTTACAGAGATCATTTATGTATTGGTGATGGGATTACACTAAGATTGCTCTGTGTCATACCCCTGAAGTCAGATCATATCCTTCAGCTACAGTGAGGTTTCTTACAGAGGGAATGTACTTTGGAGGCTATGTCAGTTTTTGGTGTGAAGGAGGGTACAGGCATTGAGACTGAGCGGCCACCAAACTCGTCTTTATTTCAGCAACTTCAGAGCTCAGAACAGAGACCAAGCAAGAACTGCCTGGGAAAGAAAAGAAGAGAAAGGAAAAAAAAAAAAATCATTAAGTCCCTAATCTGTGGTCATTCTGCTTGGTGCCAAAGGCAATATATTGCCCTCTCCCTCACAGAAGTTTGTGAGGAGAATTACTGTGAAGCAGAAAAATTCTAATTAATGAAAACTTTGCATGTGTCGTCACTGGATTTGTATTTTCCAACAGGTAGGCCAGACTAAATAGAATCACGCTCAAAATTGGAAGTTCGGGCAGAAACTGCTAGTTACATAGGGCTAGATCTGTACCAACTTGCTGATAAAAGCTGAAATGGAACCAGTTACTTTCTGCCCTTGATTCTTTCACATCTTCCCTCCTTTCTTAGGGCTGTGAATTTAGCTCCTAATCGTAATGCTTCCCTTGCCTGATACCAGGCATTTCTGCAGATGGACATAAAACTCCAAACCCTGGCATCTACATCTGCAGCATAAACAGCTTCTGCCTGAACGGGTGGAGTCAGAACTCTTGCAGAATCCTGAAAAATACTTTTTGCGTCCAGATACCCCTCTGACATAGGGTCACAGTAATAAACCCCAAAGCTAGATTAAATAATGGAATCTTTCACGCAAAACGAAACAAGCGAAGGTCGCTTCCAAAGTCCCAAGTCCCTTTTCATGACGTCTTTGTGATGTATTAGCTCCTCAAAGAAAGGAAAGGCTCCTCAAGCTCTGGTCCCGTGCCCACCCACCACTGGGGAAGCAGCGCGGAAGGCCCCTCCTGACCCCGCTGAGTCACCTCTCCTTTCTGTCTCCACAGCTCCAATGGAAAATCCGTCACCTGGGCGCAGAACGAGAAAAGCAGCCGGGGGCAGCACCTGTGGCAGCGGCTGTCGGTCCACATCAACAAGAAGGAGAACCCCAACCAGACGGCGGTCATCAAGCCCTTCCCCAAGAGCACGGAGAGCCGCGGGATGGGCGCCGGCGCGGGCGCTGTGGGCCCGGGAGCGACCGGACCCGCGGGGGGCGCAGGGGCCGCGAGCTGCGCAGGCGCGGGTCCCGGCGGCCCCGAGTCCCCCGACGCCGGCGCCAAGGCGCTGTACGACGTGGCGGAGGCCGAGGAGCCCTTCGCGGCGCCCGTGAGGCCGCGCTCGCCGTCGCCCATCAGCACGCTGAGCCACCGCGCGGGCTCGGGCGGCCGCACGGACGACGACGTGCCGTCCCTGCACTCGGAGCCCGCGGCGCGCAGCAGCTCCTCGCAGGGCTCGCTCATGGAGCAGATCAGCAGCGTGGTGACTCGCTTCACGGCCAACATCAGCGAGCTCAACTCCATGATGCTGTCCACGGCGGCCCCGGGCCCCGGCGTGGGCGCCCCGCTCTGCTCGACCTACCTGATCCCCAAAGAGATCCAGCTGCCCACGACCATGACGACGTTCGCCGAAATCCAGCCTCTGCCGGCCATCGAGGTCTCGGGCGGCGCGCAGGCCGCGGCCGGGGCCCCTCCGGCAGGGGGCGCTGCTCAAGAGCCCCCCGGGGCCGGCGCCGAGGCCGCAGCCGGCAAGCCGGACCTGGAGGAGCTGGTGGCCCTCACCCCGCCGTCCCCCTTCAGAGACTCGGTGGACTCGGGCAGCACAACCCCCACCTCGCCAGTGTCCGAGTCGGCCCTCTGTATCCCGTCGTCTCCTAAATATGACACTCTCATCATAAGAGATTACACTCAGAGCTCCTCGTCCTTGTGAAAGTCACCGGAATCCACGCTGGGACCCGCGTGCTCACGGGGCCGCACGCGGCGACACCAGTCACCCAGCCGGCGGGGCCTGAGGTAGAAGACGCCAAGTACACGGGTCACGGAAATCAGATGAACAGTGCGCTCTCACAACCACCGACGAAGACACCGACTACAAATCTTCTAGCAGATTTTCTTCTAGTGGCCTTAGAACACATGGGCTTTTAAGAAACACTGCTTATATTTTTGAGGGCTGACAAAAGAGTCTGTTCAGTTTTATACCAAGTGCTTTGCTCTAGGGAAGCGGAAAGTGTGAAACAGCATCATGGTGAAAAGCGGAGTTGATAAGCAACTGTAAAAAGTTTTGTTTACTTGCATTCTTTTCCCAGAAGAGTCTGATTCACGAAACATGAATGTACGTTTTCTAACAAACTCACCATCTGGGACCAAACATCAACCTTTCTCTTTTTTTCTTTCTTTTTTTCTTTTTTCTTTTTTTTGGGGGGGGGGTTGTTTTGGTTTTTTGTTTGTTTGTTTTTTCCTTCAAAGACCTTGGAAAGCAGTAACTTGGGCCCAGTCTTGACTGAGGCATCGCCGTGAGTGTGACTATGCTAACACGTAACTTGACAGTGAATGCCGAGCTCGTGTACCTAGGGCTTCTACCAGAGACTTTCCAATTTGGTTGTGAAATATTCTTCCAAAAGCCTGCATCCAGGATTCCACCTAGTTATTTCAGATTCACCTCCATTAACCAAGAAAACCACTGGAAGATTTCTTGACTCTTTCACCATGTTGCCAAATCAATACTGGAGTAGCAAAAAAATATTTTCTGGAATACTGTTTTGTAATTCCCTCACTGGGGTGCATTGTGTAGCTGGAAATTCTCTTTCTAATAATTTTTGCGCTCCAGCCTGGCTATCTCATGATACACATGCACTCCTTATGAATGCCGATCCGTTAGTATTGCAGATAAAATATTAAAATATACATTGGGCTTCTTCACTGCTTTCTTTCGAGAATCTGATGCACTAAGAGCTCCTCTGTTTGAGTCCCATCACTGGAAGAGTGGTTCATAGACCCAATGAAGACATTGTCACGATTGGAGAGACTGTTGTTGAAAAATTAACACAGTCTTCATACACTGGAAATTTCAAACTGTGTCAAGTTGGCATAGCAGAGATTTTGCTGTGCCAACAAGCAGTGATTTTTAACTTTTCCTGGCTGCTTAAATAGGGCAGCTATGAACTATGACAAATGTAGATTTTTTCAAAGCAATACATAATACTAAAACAGAGGAACCTTAATATCAAGTACAGTCTTTCTTAGCCATTCCAAAAAGAGGCAAAGCAATTCTTAATATTTTCTTTTTTAAAATAATTACTAATATTATTTTGTGCACTTCATACTGTCACTTTAAATACTGCAGAAAAGAGATATAGAATTGACATAAAAACATGTGCTTTGATAGATTCATACAGGTAAAAATCATAGCTCAAGACCTGAATCCACTGTCATCTCTTTATTCGCCCCCTTGCAGCTATCCTCAGGTACCAAATATTTTTGATTTTTAAATAAAGCTAGTAATAAAAGGAGGTGTCCTATAAATTTAAAGTTCAGTTGACCCGCCTTATACTAAAGATAGCCTTATAAAAAAGATTTGCTGTGAAGCAGAAGTATATTTTTGGCAGAGAGATAAATAGAACTTTTTTCTTTTAGTTCATGATTCTTATTTTAATACTTTTTATTTCACATCTTCTTTTAAAAAAATTGAGAAGTGGAAATTTGTTGGCACAGTTTATCATTCTTCAGTTTTAAGAGATACAATAAATATATTGTTTGCTGAAATTCTGTTTCTTATATCTATCTTATTTGAAATTTTAAATCTTTCCCAATGTGAAATATTAAAAACCAATTTATTAAAATATTCATTTAAATATTAATTTAAAAGTAATCAAAATTTCTATGCCAGAGTTGAAAATAACATCATCAGCAACCCTTTCCCCAAATATTAATGAGACTCTTAAAACAGAAATAAAATCTAGCTAACTTTCATGTCTTCATTAAAACAAATGTCTGCCTCTACATGAAATTATAAATGTAAATATTTTGAAGTATTAATACTGCTGGATCATCATCAAAAAAGGTGGCATTCACCTAGAGATTTCTATCTTGATTTCTTAAGTATTGATACATTTCTAAATATGTTCTACTGTCTGTGTGTTTTAAAATGTTTCATAAAATACTTAGGTTGATTTCTATTTTATTCTGAAGAACAGTAAGTTTCCTTCTGTTGACCAATAGAACATTTTTAAATTTTTCTCCATGACCAAATTTCTTTTCTAATTTTCAGTGGCATATTTTTTTAAAAACCACCTTATGTATGAGAAACTGCATTAAGATTAAAATTTAGTGCAAGTGAACTTCCATCTGATAACTCTACGCGATAATCAAATGTAATAAAAATAATTTATCGAATTAGAAAAAAACAAGATGTATTTTTTCTATATTTATATAATCTTTACCACTTAATTGAACACACTGTATATTAGACATAACATTATTAATAATACATCCTTGATATAGTTTATTTTGGAATGATGCTAACTCTGTCTCTAATACCAGGTTCCAAATAATAACTCTACAATACAAAGAAAACTGAACATCTGTTCTAGGGCTAGGCTATGAACTTCACAACTTATTTGGGTACCTATTCTCACTGAAATTTCCTTGAAAATAATCTGTTCCTGGTGCCCAGTGATAATTCAGTTGGGACCTGCATGACTAAAAGGAAGGGAAAATGTAGTGAAATGCTAAGGATCAGCAAGATGACCAAAAGGAGAGTTTGATCCTGGGAAGAAAAAGAGATGGGTTTGATCAAGTTATATTGGCTAAGAAATCCACTCATCTTTCTATTTTGGGAGAGATGTGAGGTCATTCTGAGAAGACCATGCATGAACTGGGAAGAACCATATTTTTGGGCTAGGGATTAGGAGCAGAAAGGCAGAATGAAGAGGAAAATCATAAGAAATTTGACTGAAGCAGAGAAAAAAGCAAATTTCCAAATGTGATAATCCTTGAAAATAATAGTCTTGCCCAAACTATTGAAGTTACCAGCAAGTAGTCAGGAAGACTAGGAGCTATTTTTAACTACAAATGAATTGTATAATGGCTCTGTTGAAGTTGTGTGACTTCCAAACCAGGAATTAAACATTATTTTTAAGAAAAAAAAAAAAAGCATTTCCTATGCGAGTCTCTCAGCAAAATGTACATGTTTTGGAGACTTCAAAGTTATTATATGAGTTCACATTTAGTAGCAGCTTATTAATAACCCTCAAGCTGTCAGAATCTCTATAGTTACCATTTACAATTTTATACTGTGAAAAAAGATACAGATCAGTGAAAGCATAAAGATAAATCAGAATTTCCTTTGAAGAGGGTCTAAGGCCTGGGAGATTCTCTACTCTTTATTGAAAAATGAGGCATGTATAAAATAGTTGGCTAAATTTCACTGATCTTCTCAATGTGAACAAATATACTATGTATATTGTGTGTATTTCTAGAATTCAATGGCAGCTGCTGGTGGTGTTGTAATTAGAAATCTATATAGAATATAGATGTTTTAGAAAGATGGTGCCAATTCCAAAAGATTTGTGTGGGCTACAAGTGCTTGTACTTACTTCTTTCTGCACTTAATAACTGGTTTGGTTTTAAAATTGTGTGCGCGTATCTGTTCCTTTTCTGTTGTTGCAGCTTGTACTATTAAAATAATAGAGAATGTTAAATTATTTTGATGTGAATTGCAAATGATTTTTCATAAACTATAACATTTTTATCAGTATTGTTTTGCTTTACTTGTACAAATGTGTTTTATTTTAGAATTTTAATATATACTTGCCTGTTTCTCAGTTGTCTAAATTATGTTTTAGGTGGTGTTTGTGAAGTCAGTTACTTTTTGAAAAAATATTAAAAAAAGAAACTATGGTATGACTTAAGATTATTCCCCTTAAATGTTTAGAATATTGTCGTAATTGTGTTTTCTAAGATGAAGAGTTATGATATTAATTAAATTCTGAATGACATACACAATCAAATTAAAGGGTTACAAAGTAGACATTGGATAGTAGATTATAAAAAATAAATCAACCACAAGTCAACCAGAGATGCTGTTCCCAAAGACATCTACAAACAACTTTTAAGATGCAAATAAATACTTTTTTAAAAAAATGAATGTAGGGAATATACTTTTTGTTTCTAGGCATAAAAATTGTAGAAATATTTTTCTGTGTGGATAAAGGTATCACACAGATAAATTATGTCTGTGTGTGTCTGTCTCTATGTGTGTAGAACCATGCACATGTATTTATAGAGATACTTTACTTTTGAGTCCATCTAATGTGTGTTTGTATGTATATGTCTGTTTATATATATGTGTATAAGCATTTCTGTGTAATTCTCTGAGAAATAACTATTGCCAGTCACTTTTTACTTTGATACTAAAGCAAATTAACATTTCTTGAACACAGAATAGTGATAAAATAAAAGCAGAATAGAAGGTGGATGTTTTATATATGAAAAAGAAAAACAATACAGAGTTTAAAATGTCTTCTCTATGCCTACTGACATATATAGATTACGCATATATAACACATAAATATATATATGCTATTCTATAAATTACATTTGTTCTTAAAAATATAAATCATTTATTTCTTGCTCATGCTCTGCCCTCTAATGTCTTCTATTCTAAAACAGTATAAATGAGAATGTGTTAATGCAAAATTGAATTTAAAATGAGATAGCCAAAAAAATGACTCATAATTATCTCTCAAAGTTAAGTCTTGTAAATCCCTGTCTTAGTTACTTTTCTCTTTTTACTGAGACAAAATACCCAACACCCATAAGTTAAGGGAGAAAAGTTTTATTTAGCTCACAGTTTGTAGAGGTCTCAGTCCATCAATGGCTGGTTCTAAGGTAGGGTGGCATAAAAGGCAGGCATTGCACAGTAGAGACAGTGCCTGCCGAACAAAAGGTAGCAAAGAAAGCAAGGGACAACCACAGCACTTTCTATCCCTTATCCAGGCTACTTAGGGAGGGTAGCATTTGCATTCTTAGTCCTGGTACACTTGATCCGAGCATTGCGCCATGAATCAATCCCAAGGTCACACATTCTAGATCCAACCACTTCTGAAAAATTCCCACCTATGACTGCATGAAGCTTTGGAGGGACTTCTAGGTACAAATCACTAGAGTCCCCAAAGAATCTTTCAAGGCCATTCAAATCTAGCTAATATAATAAAAATAAAATTGAACTAAAAGTCAGTATCTATTACCCTATCACTAACTAACCTTAGATAAATTACCTGAGCTTCCCACAGCTCACTTCCTTTCTTTAAATACAAAGATGAGAAACCCAAACTAAAATATTCATTTCTATTATTTTCGACATTCCTAATACATGATAAATGCTTGATATGTACAAGCTATTATTAGTGGCAATATATTTGGTATATAGTTGATATTCAGCTGAGACATTAAATAGGTTATATCCAATATTACTTATAATGTTATAACAAATTTTTGTTGAAATGTAAGTATATACTGGGGGACCCAATTAAGATTGAACATATATGCAACCTTAGAATTTCTGATTGTGAAAACAATTTAGTAAATCAATTGTGAGTACTACAGTAACCTCTGCTGAATGCTGACCAATTTTTTCATTATTCTGTACATAAATGATCAATTTTAGAAAATAACTCTCAAGCATTTACCTTTTTTCATATCTAGCTTGCTAATAAACTAAATTATATTCAAAATTTTTAAACTTAGCTTCTCCAACAATTGGTAGAATCTTAGATCAAAAGATATGCTAGTACACTTAACTTTCACAGGAATGCATAGTTTAAATTAACTTCTAGGCCAAAGGCACTATTTCCAAGACATGTATCTTTTTAAGGATATATGACCTATACACAAGATAATTTTTTTATATACACAAAATCCTTATTTAGTTTATTTATAGATAGCTTGTGTGTATATATATATATATATATAATTTTTTTTTTTTGTACCAGGGATTCAACTCACAGCCTTGCGCCTGCCAGGCAGGTGCTTATTCCACTGAGCTTAATCCCCCACCCTATTTTTTTGAGACAGGGTCTCACTATACAGTTCTGGAAGACCTTGAACTCATCTTGTAGCCCAGGCTGATCTTGAACTCACAACAATCCTCTTGCATCAGCCTCCTGAGTGCTGGGATTTAAGGTGTGCACAACCATGCCTGGCTTAGATAGCTTATATCTCACTAAATTAAAAAGCATACCTTACATTCTACTGTATTCCCGTGATGGGATAAATGTTATAAATTATATGAATAATACATACTACTATATTCCCATAATGCAGTAAATGTTATAAATTGTATAACTTATGAAAATCACATAATATATTAAATATGTTTTTATGAGCTGCCAAATAGCAACAAGAAACTCATAAAGTAAAAGACTTTACAGTTTTGAGACTCTGAAAAACATAATAATTCCAAATAAATGACTATTTGTCTCAGAATTCACCAGTCTTTGACATACAAATATATACTATCTTTTTTTTTTAAGGATCTGTTTCCAAAGAGTGGAGTTTCATTAAAAACATTTTGGAATTGCTAAGTATAAATTTTATAATGAGTACAAATATTTTATTGTAATCTTCAAAATATATTACTATTTTTGTAAAAATTTTCTAAAGATTTTAGAGCAGAAAATACAGACTGGTATAGTTTAGCATCCTCTTCACAAGCCATTTTACTGCATCTTAGGAAATTTCGTTCAGTTATATTTTTCACACTCCCATTTTCTAATTTGTCCACCCTCTATCAGCACATTAACTTTACTTTTGTGAGACAAATTGAAGGTTTTCTACTTTTTTATATTCTATATTTTGGTCAGAAATATTGAATGAGTTCCTTAACTCTGATAGCTTCAGGTGAAGCAGTATGCAAGATATAGCATTAGATGTTGACATGCCAGTGTATTCCAACATGACAGAAAGCTACAGGAGTGTACCCAGAAGCTATTCTTAGAAATTGCTTTCAAATTCTTACCAGTTTACCTATATAATCATCAAAACCAAAGCAGTTTCATTCAAGAGACCAGTGATAAATATTAATCAAATCTAATCCAGGCAGAGTAACAAATACCCATAGTCTCAGCAATCTCAGGCAGAAAGATCACAAGTGCCTAGGTTATCAAGTGAGACAATGTCCCAAAATTTAAAAAATTTAAAAAGAGCTGAGAATGTAGAGTAGTAGTAGAAGGTCCCTGGGTTCAATCTCCGAATTTCAAAGGACTTGGGTATCTCCACCCCTACAGTACTTCTGGTGTTTGTAGCTAAAATGGCTTCTGTCTTGGGCCTGCTCTGATCCTTCCTTGAAGTTTTTGTCAGATGATCCACCTTCTCGGCTTCTCCAAATTTCTAGGATCTCCACTGCACCTTTGGCTTCATACTTACAGCTTCACACACTGTTCTCTCAGGCACACATTGCCTGGCTGGCCTCCCAGGCCTTCTTCCAAAACCTGGGTGGAAGCCTTCCTAACCCCACAACTCTTGCATCCTGCATACACCTAAAACCAGCACTGCATGGGTAATAGCAAAGTCTGTCACCACCTGGGGCAATAGCAAAACTTAGTTCTCTCTTCACTGTGGAAGTTAAGTGCCAAAGAACCGCATCTTGCAGAACAACTTCCCTAGGCTGCCACCATTCTGAAACATGGTGCTCTAGGACTCTCTTCACAAAGCAAAGTCTTTCATCTTTGCAACTCAGAGACTGGAAAGGCTGGAGTTTTACTGATTCTTGTGATGTCCTCATGGCCTCTTTTCTTTTCTCTCCTTCTAAAATACTTGACCTTCTCCTTGTTAGTCTTTTCAGTAACCAATTTCCCCTCTGGTCCATCTTTGTAGACTTCAGCTTTATTGGCGCTTCCTTTCTGGACAAACTCAAAGCATTTTAAATCATTTTACTGAGCTCTTTGCTCTTGATTCTGAACATAAATCTGGCTAAAAGATCCCCACAGTATCTGTGCCACTACCTCAACATTGGATTGCCTTGAAACTTCTCCTGTCAGATTAATTAGTCCACCACTCATCTTCTCAGTCTCAGGAAGTCTCTGGACCTGAGAAAAATGCAGATAAACTTTCAGCCAAGCCATAACACACACTGTCTGGAATCCAACTGTCAAGGCAGTTCTTCTTCCCAGCAGAAATCTCTTAAGCCTGGTCTTTACTGGCAGGATTTCTATCAGCATTCTGGTTTTCTGACCTCTGACCAGAATCTCCCATCAATTAAAGGCTAAGGCAGAGCAGCTCTCTTTGTTTAACCCAAAACAACTCTTCCCCTAACTCTTTCCTAACTCTTCGCCTTCCACAAGCCAGTTCCAAAAGCTTTTGAACTGCATAGCCCAATATCACAGCAATGACCCCACATTTGGTACCAAATTCTGTAACAGTTACTTCTCCCTTTGCTGAGACAAAATACCAAATACTCACAAGTTAAGGGAGGAAATGTTCACTTAGCTCACATTTTGTAGAGATTTCCACCATCATCAGCTGTCTCCAAGTCAAGGTAGCATGGCAGACAGGCACCAGAGAGAAAAGACAGTTCATGGCAGGCAGAAAATAACAAAGCAAGCAATAGGGAACTACAGCTCTTTCCATTACCTGTATTTTCTCCAGGATACTTAGGGCAGGTAGAACTCACACCCTTAATCTTAGTGCCCTTGAGGTTAGCATTGTCCCATGAATCAATCCCAGCATCACACATTCTAGATCCATCCACTTCTCAAAAAGTTATAGTACAATAAGGTTTTGGGAGTACATCTAGACACAAGCCATAATATGTACGTGTACCAGCTCCACACAAGGAATTTAACCATTATGTACTGCAAACATGTATTAATAAAAAATAAAATAAATTGAAACAAAGTTACAGATCAATATAGGAGACATTTATATCTCAGTGCAAACACACCGTGATCAATCCCCAATATCACCAAAAAAAGGCAAAGAATATTTACTTTGGCTTATAGTCTCAAAGGATTCATTCCATGGTTTTAGCACTCCATGACAGAAACCACATTGTAGGAAGACGTGGTAGAACAAAGCTACTCAATTAATTATGGCCAAGATGCAAGGGAAAAAAGGGAGAAACTGGAGACAATATTATATCCTTCCAATTCACACCCCCAGTGATTCACTACTTCCCACCTGGCTCCATCTCCTAGAAGCATATCCAGTTACAAACTCGTGTATAGGTTAGTTCACTAATGAAGATTGTTCCTCCATGATCTAATCACCTTTAAAAAACCTCAGCTCTGAATATATGAGACTTTTGGGAACATTCTAGATCTAAACCATACCAAGAATTATAGTTTATCATCTGATTATATGTGATTAATTTTATCAGTTAGGGTTCCCTAGAAGAACAGATTAAATATAAAAGTATATTTTATATTATATAAATATATATAGTGATATATTATTTCATAGACTTTATAATGGCTGCCTGCTGAATCAGAGATGGAAGAATATCCATCAAAATGGCTCTCTGTGTGCTGGAGATCCAGAGGTTTTAGCTGGCAGTCAAAGTACTGGAGCTCACTGTAGAGTCTAGTATAAGAACAGGTCAGAAAACTGAAGACTACATTGAAAGACCTAAAGGTTTTAACTAAAAGCCTCAAAGAACTAGATACAAATGCCAAAAGTCAATAAAAAGGCTAGAGTTCCTCCAAAGAAGCAAAAACTTCTTTCTTTCCTTTTTCCTCCATTCATGCTACAAGCCTGTTGGTTGGTATCATTCACCTCTAGAGTGGGTCTTGTCTCCTTAGTTTGTGGCCCACATTTCAGTCATCTACAGACAAATCCAAAACTGTGCTCTATTAATCTGCTAGACATTTCTTAAGCCATTAAAGTGGACACATCACAACTATCAGGAAAACCAAGAAATATATTCTTGCAGGTCACATCCTCATGACTTAACTTTTCCCATCAAGCTCGGTCTCCTAATAGCATATTCAGCTATGACCTCATGGCTAGACTAGTTTACTGATGAATACAGCACCCCCATATCGCTTTCCAAAAGTTCCACCTCTGAACACATGACATTTTTGAGGAAATTCTAGATCTAAACTATAACAAAAAGCATAGTATACTCTAGGATTATAAATGACCACTATTATAAAGTACAATAATAAAGTTATACCATCAGCATATTAAAGACAAAATATGATCTGTGTAAAAGATACCATAAGAACATTAGAAAAAAAATTAATACCAAATCTTAATGATTTTCTAAGTAAATAACTAAAAATAGAGGAAAAACTTCTTTACGTGGAAAAGGAAAATCTATTAGCAACCTACAGCAAAAATTATACTAATAACAAAATGTGAGAAGAATTCCCATTAAATCAGGATTGGAGGAGGTATGCCATGCATATATTATTTCTACAGTGAATAAGACATTCTGAAATTTAAACAGTGTTGCCTTTGTGATATTGCAATGATGTTTTTATTTGGCACAAGTGTTTATACTTAGATTGTTCTAAACCTACCAGGGCATAAGACAACTTTAGTGTACAGAAATTCAATATGATAATTGACTTTTTAGATAACAGTAAAGTAGGTAAACAGTAAAGTAGGTAAAATGCTTCAGAGAAACAAATCTACCTGCACGTTAATCCACCTATAAAACCTAAGGCACTCTAGAAATAATGCAAAATTTAATAATATGAAAACACAAAAATCAAACAATAAGTGGTCATTTATCACATGACTTTGGTCAAGAAATTTCTTGTCACTGGTAACAGTATAAAATCTGCTAGACTAGTAGGACGGTTTATAAATATAAATAAACTAAAGTTTTAAATTGTGAAAAGCAAGTAAATTACGCCCTTGATTAAAAAAAAATACAGTACAGATAAGGGTTGGTGAAGGCAATATTTTCAAGTAATTCCCAAAGAGATTTCCAAAAAACAAAATTTTAGTAGAGTATTAGGAGCTGATAAAAAAAGATTAAAACATCGAGACACAAGGAATAGCACATCTGCAAATGCAAAAATGTACAGAGTGTTCAGAAATTGCTACTAGTTTAATTTGACTAGAGCTGCTTGGGAAGATTAATGGTATAACATGCATGTACTGCTTAGCACAGAACCTGGCACATGAGGGTGTTCCTCCAGTGCTAACTCTCTAGAAGCAATATTAGAGTAGTGTTACATGCTGAGATTTAATGTTTAGATCTTTCAGTCAGGGAAATCTCCTTCTTTAGCTCTTCTTTTTCTTCTATAAGCAGAAACAGTTGTTTTTTCCTTAGGTCAGTGTTTCCATTTATTTCAGCTATTGTAAGTCCTTTGTGCCATTAAGGAAAATATATTAACACTAAGGGAAATATAAGCATCCACTTTAATTTCTTTCCTTTCTATTGTCATGAGAGTACTCAAAATATGATGATATATCCTCTTAAAATTTTTAAATGTACAGTACAGTATTGCTAAATACAGTATAATATTGTACAACAGATCTCAAGAACTTGTTCATCTGGAAGACTGAGATTTTATATCCATTGAATAGCAACTCCTCACTTCTCCATAATATTTGCACCCCTCAACTATCATTCTACATTATGTTTCTGAGTTTAACTATTTTAGATACTTTATATAAGATTATGTAGTACTCATCCTTCTTTGACTATTTTATTTCACTTAGCATAGTATACTCAGTTCATCCATATTTTTGCATGTTCCTTCTTTTAATAGCATTACTCCGTTATAATATCAATTTTGATATTCTGATGTATTATATAATACTATTTATTCATCAGTTCATCAATGCACATTTTGGTCACTTCCACATCTTGACTACTGTAAGTAATAAAACAGTGCATATTTAAGCCCATGCTGCTAAATCATGGAAAGGAAGAACCTTCCCTTGAGCACAGAGTAAGATTGTATGTTCATACTTAGCATTCAATCTGCTAAACACTACTAGGCATTGAATTACTTTTGACTAATTTTCAGCATATTAACTTAAACATGTCTAGTTTAATTGAGAGATTAAAAACGAGGCTATAAAAATAAACAATCTGATTTTAAACCCCAAATATACTTCCTAGCATCAGATTATGAAAGCAGGTTGTTGTAGCGTAAGCGCCTGTCTGGCAGGCATGAAGCTGTGAGTTTGATCCCCGGTGCCGCAAAAAAAAAAAAAAAAGAAAGAAAGAAAGCAGGTTGTTTTTTCCAGTGATATCTAGTGTCACTTCAACTTACCTGTAAATTACACTCAATGTCTAAACATGAAACAAGTTTTATCATCCAAACACAGTTTGCTTTCAAATAAAATTGAAGGACATTTTAAAAAGCTTTTTGGTAAATAAGAGAATGATAATTTTCCATTATGTAAGATTGTTTTAGATAAAACACATTTAATGAATGTCTGTCATTTGTCAGGGCAAAGTTCTAGGTTCTAGGGGTTCTGCAACAAATGAAAAAAATAAAAGTAATTATTTCCCTGGACCTTATTTTTTTATTTGTGCCTAAATATGTGTGTGTTTCTGGAAGATACAAGAAAAAGGTAAATTAGCATATATTTTAGAAAATAACTGCTGTAGAAAAAATAAAGCAGGTAAAGGAAACATAAATTCAAAGAAGGAGAATCACTTTAGATAGGCACATATGAAAGATTTTACTTCTAGGTAATATCTGAGCAAATGTTTGAAGGTGGTGCAAAAATAAAGTCATTAAAATAAGTGGGGAAAGAATATTCATTGGAGCCAATTATATAGGAGCAAGATGCTCTGTGAGAAGGAACAAAGGAAAAAAGAGGCAGTGGAGAAGGCTGAAGAGGAGGAGGAAAAGAAGGGGGAGAAAGGAAATTTTACAGTCGCTCTCCTTATGTTCAGATCTGTTAAAATGCTTTGAATGGAAGTGTACTTGAAATGTGTCACGCACTGTTACTAGGTTTCCACATGCCATTTCTCACATTAAAGATCTCTCCCTTTCTGTGGAAAGGCAGTCATCTACAATATTCACCATATTTGTTGATCATATCTCATACTTGAGAAATAATGAGATCAAGAACCATGAAGAAGGTGAAGAAGTGACTCTGGGATATATTCGGAGGGAGAATAAATATAAATAAGTTGTTGGATGAAGTGAGTGGGACAGAAGGGTCTAGGATGCCACATATGTGTCTGGTGCTGAACGAAAGCATCGATCACTGAGTTGGGGGAGAATATTGGAGAGCAAGCTTGTAAAGAGCTCTGTTTTGGACAAGCAAAGTTAAAATGACTGAAAATGCTGTATAGTCAATATGTCAAGCAGTGGATTATGGGTCTAGGGCTCCAAAAGACAGAAAAAATTAGAGTTTCATTAGGAAAGAGCATAAGCAAAATATTCACTGAAAAGGCATTAATGAAGGAACTGTTTGCAGACCTCAATGCTGTTAGGGAACTGACTAGATAGTAGCAGGACCTTGAAATCACAGGAAGCACCCAGAACCCCTAGGCCTGGTGGCACAAAATAAAAAAGACTTTACTAAAGAGGTAAGATCTGCAACTGTTTGGAGAATGTTTGAAAGGCATTCTAGTCTTGGGACCTCAGAAATGTCACGTAGTCTTTCTCACAACTGCCCAAACAACATTCTAGAATTATGGCAGTCAACTACATGAGATACTCAACTGAGGATACCCTAATAGCCCTTCCTTTCCTTGATCCGGGAAACTTGCCCCATATGCAACATTTTAACCAAATTAATTGACTCAATTTAGCATCACATTTCTAAATAATACTAACTGTTAGACTATATAATATTTTTTTCTGAATCTCGAGTAATCAGTTGAAGTCGTAAATCATTAAAATTAGAACGGACAATACAGATCACTTATCAAAGATTATTATCACATCTAGGAAATGCATGTATCTGAAGCTAATATTGTGAAGAGAATACATGAAACCAGAAAATAAACACAATTATAAGTTTAGACATTCATTATATGTTAAATTTATGTAAAACAACTAGCATTTTTCTTGGCAGTATAGCATCTACCTATGTATCAGTTTCATTCTGAGCTCTTTTTGCATTAAACTTGTAGCTTTAGAAGGTTGTATTTGATTTGTTCAGTGCCTCAATCAGCCTGTGAAAGAGGACCAGGAAAAGGAAGGATTGAGCATCTGCTATATATCTTGCAACTGGGCAAGAAACATATGTAAGGTCATTTGTCCCACATGAAATCATGCGAATTACAATGGAATACATTTCCTAGTAGAAGTCCAGGAATTTTGTGTTCAGCATGATGTTTAGTTTTGGCTTTGATCTCTGTTTGTTCATGGATAATCACATTATCTTCTGATGGACTAGAAACCCACAGATACATTTACATCTAGTTTACCCATTTCGTGCAGCGACTCTCCTGCTTACCATGCTGACAGGTAAACCAAAAGTCATAATTGTATAGTTTACTAGGGAGGCAGAATAGGACAACTGGCAGGTGAATGTCAGGAAGATATCCAGGTAAAAATGGATTTAAGAGATCAGAATCATAATTGGAAATCTCTCTCCCTTCCTATTATTTTCCTCTATAGAGAAATCAAGATGGTCCCAAATGACTCCTCATTTTTTTGAAAAAAAAAATAAAGGATGTCATATGCTTATGCAATTGCCAACTTGGAAATGTTTTCAATAAAATAACAAGACACGGTATATATCACCATTTCTCTCAGCATTCTCCAGAGATGAGTCTAACACACTTCTGGCTCAGAAGTCCTGGCCAAGGGAACATAGCCACAGATAACATCATCCATCTGTGTAGACAATATGCTAAAAATCCATTTTACCAATAGAAAGTGCTTAAGGAAGGCTTCATGGAATAATGCTTAAGGTAAAATTGTCCTTTTTCAAGATTATACCCTTCTTATCCTACCAGAGGCTACTTTGATCAACTTATTTTAGTTCAATCTTCCTATCTTGTACCCTGATGCTCAGTAAGGACATGTGGTAACATCCAGAGGGACGTAAAATGCAGAAGACTGGGAAACACATACCTATAGAATCAGGCCAAGGACTCAGTATACAGTCTCCTTTGCACCCAGCCTTGAGTGATATGACAGTTGAACCTGGACAAAGAATGAACAAAAAATAGAAAAGGAAATGGAGAAGGCTTAGAAAGCCTTTAGCTAACTTTTTATTTTAGGATTATTAGAACAAGCATTTACAATTGCTTACCAAAACATTTGGCAAATAAATAAAGTAAGTTGACCCTAGTTTTCTAGAGGACTATGGGATATAATCCAAATGTACGGTGAGTATTTAAATTAAGTTTATTACTATTAAAGACATATTGCCATGATTCTCCAAAATGCTCCCCTTTTGCTTTGAACAAACTTATCCCACTGTTCTTGTCACTTTCTGAAGCAATTCTGGAAGTCTTTTTTTTTTTCATGACTGTCTTTATTTGCACTGTTGTAGCTGTCTTGATTTCTTGAATCGATTCAAAACTTTTCTCTTTCATGGTCATTTTGACTTTAGGGAAAAGTCAGACATCACACAGTGCCAGACCCTAAGCATAAGGTGGATGAGGACACAATGTAATGCTTTTATTTGACAAAAATTGTCATAAATGTTTGAAATGATTCAGGACATTGAGGAAGCCACAAAAAGACATTCACAAAAGAGGACTTCCAGAGCTGCCTTAGACAGTGGCAAAAACAATGCATTAAGTGTGTTCAAAGTAAGGGCAAGTATTTTGAAAGCAATTAATGACAATGTGTTTTTTACTATAATAATTACTTAAAAACATTTAAGTATTCATTGTAAGTTTTATCAAACCTCATAAGTAGTGGAAGAACATTCCTGCAAAGAGCAATGACTTAACATGTCCCCCGGTACTAGTAGTCTCAGTATCCACATCCGTTAGTAGTTCTGCTCTGCAGGATGAATGATTGCTGAAGCAGAATATCATTTGTGATCAATACCATGAATAATCTAATAATAACAAAAATAACTTTCTTTCTGAATAACCTCTCCACTAGATTTTTTTTAGCAGGAATGTGAACATACAGCAGATCATATTCTAGAATGTTAAAAGTTAAATTAAATCTTCTTAATTTCCAGTGTCAATGCAAAGACAATAGCCATGACATCAAATTTCTTCTTCCTTTTAATTAAACTCTGCACTAACAATGGATTTCTAAAAGAATTTGCCTCTTTCAGGTCAAAGCGTGCCTGACTAAGTGTGTCAGTTTCTTAGAGACACATAGTCATACAATAAGCAATATTCTTAACCTACTCAGTGCATCCCCATTTTTACAAACCACTGTCAGATGACAGCTGCTTTGATTACATAGGTTGAAACATGAGAAAATAGTGTGAGAGAAAATGCATTTTTAGTCTCCGTAAAGATTGTGTTGACAGAAAAGCAAAAACAAGAGACACAGAGGTAGACTGTGACCTGGATTGGAATCTAATAGACTTGAATTAAAATTCTAATTCTATGGACAACTAGCTGTGAGATCTTAGGCCAAATAACTGAATTTTCCTTAATTGTAGTTCTATTTTATGTTTAAAAAGAGATCATAATTGCCTACAACTTACTTCACTGTTACATAAAGGATAAAATAATGTAAAATCTATATAAATACTGTTATAATTGCAAAGAACTCCAAAATTTAAATATTAACTACTACACTAAACACTAAAATGTGTCTGTTCAAGCTTCTACTAACTCCATTTTTCAAGTTGCTCACTTAAACTGAACACTTGTAAGGTCCTGAATTCGAGTCCCAGTATTCAAAACAAGCAGATGAATAAATAAAGAGATAAATAAATAAATAAAATCAATATTTGACTGCACTTTTTCCTTTTATCCCTTTAAGTGCCTTCATAATGCTCATTTAACATAGTTTCAAATAAAAGTCATGTATGTTCAGAATCAGAACATTTCACACAAATGCCTTACCACCTGTTTTAAGGTATCAAACCCTTATGTCTGGAATTCAGACACAGGTTCTCAAAGAAACATTTTGTTTTCCACTTTCTTTCCATCCCCTTAACCACTGGGTATTTTTGGCAGAATCACCAGAATGATTCTCTCAAAATATAAATCCAATCACATGATACTTTTGCCCAAAAGTCTTTCAAGATGCTGACTGACAGTAAAGTCAAAATTTTTCTGAAAACATTCAAGATCCCTTTAACCCCTTTAAGGCTGTTTTGCTGATGAATCAGAACAAAATATAGACATATTTAAAACTATCTTAATGATAATGAGCCCATTCAACTCTCTCTTCATTCTTCCACAGCGCTTGGACCAGTCCTAAACCAGTTCCCATCCACTACTGTTTACCTCTTATTTTCAAAATGTGGCTTTGGACCAGGCTCTCTAATTTTTAAATGTTGACTTTTCAATATACAGAGTACTTACACCCAAGTGGCATCCTCCAAAGCCTAGGAGAAATAACCTTAGTTAAGTCAAGGGAGAGGAGGGAATTGACTTCTGATCTACGTTCAAAAGGGATCATTGTACAACTTTAGACCTCTATGTCTATGTACATAGTGTTCCCTGTGCCTGGACTGCCATTTCCTATTGTCACTCGTCAAAATTTCATGCAATACAGTATTTAAGGCTAATTTAGATGCATCTACCTTCCTAGGTCCTTAACTAGACTAGCCAATCAACAGTGATTATTCCTTTTCAACATTTTAACTTGTCATATGTGTCTCCTAAGTACTGATAGTTACTTCCTTGAAGTTACAATTAGCAACTGTAGCTCATTATGACCTTCATTCTCTTAGTAAGTAAGAATTAGGTGCTTCCAACTTTTAGAGAAGCGAGAAGGATGAGAGCTGCACTTTCCTGCAGGGCAAAATGTCCTTTCCAAGAGTTCTTTCCCCAGTTCCCTTCTCCCACCTCTCACTTTGATGGAGAACTGTGTTTGGATATTGGAAGTCATAGTCTAAGCCAGTGATCTCCAAAAGTAGATCAAGAAGAGTATCTTGAACAGAGTCATCTGGGAGAACTTCTAAATATATGGATTGATAAACTGCATCTGTGGAAGCCACTAGAAATTCACTTTAAGTACATCTGGACCAGTATGCAGGTGTCATGGTTTGCATCTAGATGCCCCCCCAAAGCCTCATGCAATTTTAGATGGGGCTTTTTTGGAGGCAGCTGAATCAAGAGCGTGTGATTGATTTGCAATGCTGGGATTAAGGGTGCTGAGATTAAGGATGTGAGTGCTACACCTGCCCTAGGGTGGGTAGCCTGCATGCAATATAAGGGACAGAAAGAAGCTTGTCCTCTTCTCTCTCTTCTTGCTTGTTGCTTTTGCTGTCTTCCATCGCCATAAAGAGTTGCCTCTCTGCCATATGCCACCCCGCCTTGGAGCCAGTTTATTATGGGCTGAAACCTCTACAAACTGTGAGCTAAATATAACTTTGTCCCTTCAATTTTGGGGCTTGAGTGTTTTCTGTCAGCAATGAGAAAAGTAGCTAAGACAGTATAAGAGGTAGCATGAAATGATCATCCAATTTTATAATAACTGACATATAGGTTAATTTAATAATTTTTAAGAGAAGATAGGAGCTGAAATAATGAAAATAAATAGAAAGGAAAGGAAGATATAGAAATGACAACACTAACATAGAATAAGATAGGAGATAATCTAACTAGACAACACAATTTATTAACAAGATTTTGTTTTCTTTGCTTTGTCATTATATGCACTAAGAATTTCAAAATTTTATTTAAGTCACTCCTAAGAAATGAACAGGTGGGCTAAACATTAGAGTGTTCTTTCCTTTAGAAATTCCATTTCTCAGCATAACTTTGTAAACTGTCATAGGGATAATGTACCTCAATCTCTGTGCTTGTTTACTGTTTGTTCTAGAAGACACATCTATTATCATTATATAAACAAATTTAGATTTTTGTGCTTGCAAGTTTCCAAGACCTGAGAGCAACAAACAGAGAATGTCCTCACTAAAGGCCATATATTAGTAGCTGGTAAAAACTTGACTACATTTTACTATTTAATACATGAAAAATAAGAAATAGGGAAGGTCTAGAAATCTTCACATAGGCCTAGAGTCTGACATTGTAATAGAGGCACTGTATTATTGGCTGACAGTAGGTGGCATTTCTATGACCCTATGTTGCAGGGACTGTACTTGACAACATACAAATATCATTCTATTTAATTATCTTACCAACCTTGAAAAAGGGACACAATCTGTGGGAAATGTTCCTAAATCTGCATACAACAGAAATGCTTTCTATCCTTCTCAGAAATACAGACCCATTTTTATTAAAAGTTCTTGATAAATAGAATTTATACAAGATAATTCAGCTATAGTGGCTATCTTGAGTTTTTTTTTTTCTTTTTGGTAGAGAAAGTGAATCAAGAATCTTCACACTGAGTTTTATACACAGCCTTGTTAAAAATTATTTTTTATTTTGGTTCACAGTCTCACTGTTACTATGTTAGAATCCTCCTGCCTAAGATTCCCAGAATACTGGTATTACAGACTGTGCCTTCATGTCTGGCTTCTATGATTTTCAAAGTTGAAAAATGCTTGCTAAGAATGTAGAATAGAAGCAACCTAGGTACTTGATGATGCCAGATTCCACAATATCCTCCCTGGTTTGTCTCTACAGTTATTTCACACAAGAAAGAAATAAGACACCATGATTTGAGGCTGGTTTTGTGTGGTACCAAACATAGCCCGAACTGCCAGAGAATTGCATTCCCACTTTAGATTGAGGAAACAAGATACAAAAAGATTATGCAACTTACTTGGGATCACATCGCTAGAAAGTCCTCATCAGAAATTTTTGGACTCCTATATAATTTCAGTGTAAATATTTCTTTCATATGCCACATTTTATGACCTTTACAAAAGATATTTTGCTGGACATCTGCAATCCCAGCAGTCTGGAGGATGAGTAAGAGAATTTCTATGAGTTCAAGACCAGCCTGGGCTAAATAGCATGTTCAAGGTTAGACTGACCTACAAAGTGAGACCCTGTCTCTAAACATAAAGAGGAAAAAAAGAGAAGGAAAAAAAACGAAAGAAAAGAAAGGAAAATAAAATAAGATAAAAGATATTTTGCCTTTATATTTGGTGCAGAACAGAAAGGCTAGTACCTACTAACCATTTATGTGGAAGGCACTGAGTTCAGTATTGTCACATGCATTGTTACCATGTTAACCCTTTAAGCTCTGTTTGTGTCTAAAAAGGTAGTGATTTACATAAATCATCTTTTTAATTTTTTATTTTAAAGAAAAGGAAACAATAAAAACAATGCTACAAACTTTTGAAATAAGATTGTAGGAGAGTAACAATGGTAGTACATTGCATAGTGTTATCTTCAAAGTAGTTGCTCATATAACAAGATACAGACTTGAGAAAATGATCAAACAGTATAGGCACAAACCTTTATCTTCAATGAACTAATAGTAATTAGTAGTATAACTATGTCAACTGGTTTGTGTATATAGTTATTTAGCTTTCCCTTTTCCTTTCTTCTTTTCTCCTTTCCCCCATCCAAGCTTCTCTTTCCTTTTGAACAGTTTCTTTCCATTTCACAATTATCTATTAATCATCTTTTTTTTCAGGTCTTCAAAAATAAAACTAAATTTTTTTCCTACAATGTAGCAGAGAATGTGTGCCAGTCTGTAAAATGGGATTGATTGTGGTCTCTTCTCCAAGTCAGGACAGCTCCACCAGAGAAAATGATCTCTTTGGTCTTTTTCAAAACATTCACCCTTGAGATTCAGACAAGAGAACACCAAACTAGATCTTGTCTTCTGCTTTCCTTTCAAAGTCACTCACATTCTATGGAAGTAGTATTAGCGTCTTAAGATCTATTAGAAACAGGATGACAGAAAATAGAAACAAATAGCTGTTCCATCAGAGGAAAGAGATCAGAAAAGTTCCTTTCCAACGCAGTAACTTCACCTTATAAGGTTACATAAGAAGAAACACACACACACACACACACACACACACACACACACACATTGAACAAATAAAAATTAAATTTAGAGAATTCTGAAAATGTCACATGTTTAAGTGACTAATTTAATTCGGGAAATTAGGCAAGTTTGATGATTATAATTTTGCAGTTGGGTTGCTTAGCAAATGATAACATCAGAAACCACTTAAATTGAAGATCATTTTGACCTGATGCATACATCAAAGAAGAATTGAGTATAATCAGTCAATAGTTACTGAGCACTTATAGTGCCAGACACTACCCTAATTACATTATAACTAGTATCTTCCTTACCTGCTCATAATATCACTGATAATGTAGGTGCTATTTTCAAATGATAAAATTGATGCCAGTGTTTTGAAACAATGTCAGATAGCTAGTAAGTGATATAGATAAGATTTTAATCCAAATAGTCCAGTCCAGAACACGATTAATTAATAGTGACACTGCCTCACTTAAGTTAGGGTTCACTTCACAGAATATCAGTCTTCCAAGAGGAATAAAGTCGGGCCTTGGAAAAGGATGAAAATAGTTGGAAAACTACTGGACAATAAAGCAGTACTCAGTTTTTACCTTTCAGCTTTGCCTAGGGAAACATGTTGATGCTGGCAAAGCAAGGCAACTCAGAGTTCCTAAGTGTACATGATTGAGCTTTTACCACAGCGGGTCTCTCATTTGTCCTCTCTCAATTTTATTCCTATTTGTTCTTATTCTACATCCAGTGCCAAATTCCCAGCAAAAGATTGCTGACTGACCCATGATGACATGATACTCCATCCAGTCATTGGAATTGAAGTACCCAAGACATAGCTGCTTGAGGAGCCACCTCAGATATAGCAGACAGTTACTTCTTAGCAATCATTTTACACTGCATAGGTAGTCCCTATTTTCTATTACCAAATACCTGTGAGTTTGAAATTTGAAAGACCCAAGTTGTGATTTTTGTTGCGCATCTACAATTAGCAAGTTATTTGTTCTCCCTGAGTCTTGATTTCTTCAAGAATGAAACCCTAATTTTTTCCCAAGCTAATCTCATGGGGGTAATTACAGGAGCCAAATGGAATTATGACTACTACAACAGATAAGACTAATGCACTCTTTTTTTTGGTGGTGGTGGGGGGGTTGGTACTGGGGATCAAACTCACAACCTCATGCCTGCAAGGCAGGCACTTAAACCACTGAGCCAAACTCCCAGCCCTATGTAGTTCAGGCCAGCTTTGCTCACTTTGTAACCTAAGCTGGCCTTGCTCCACCTACCTACCTCAGCCTCCTGAGTGCTGGGATTAAAGGCGAACGTCACCACGCCTGGCTGACTAATGCACTCTTTATCAATGCATAAGCACTATTTTAAATACTTTGTATATTGCTGACTTTAATTTTCTCATTGACTCTATGACCTAGATACTAATTTATTCTCATTTTGCAAATGGAAAATCTGAAAAGCAGAGAAGTTAAGAAAACTTGCCTACACTCAAAGAGCTCTGTGCAACAGACCATAAAACATAGATTTTCTTAACCACTTCTGAAATGGATATGAAAACACTTAGCAATCTACAAAGCAGTATCCAAACATAAGAGATTATGGTTTCTGTCAACCACTGCATTTAGCACCAGAAAATGTTATAGCCAGAAGACTAAGTCAAAACGAATGTGATCGAAGGTTTAGATATTTGTTTATACAAGATTTTGGTTCTCAGGTTTTGCTTTGTTCCAGTAGTTGTAGGGAAGATACACATTCTATTTTGGCTCAACTTTTTTCGTGGGAGTCTACTGGTAAAGATTTGGTTTGACTTTTGCCAGAAATATTTTGATGTCTCCATCAGAAATTAATACTCTGCTTGGGTTCATTCACATTCATCACTCATGAAATTTATATAATTTACTACAGTTTCAGGAGCTCATTTTCACTTGGTTCTGATTCCACAGTAAGGTCTATGGAAAAAGAAAGTGTAGGAAATGGTGAGAGTGGCTGAGCAAAAAAACACAGAGTCAGAAGTTCCAGGCAGAGAGCCAGGGAAGAGAGGAGAATCTTGGTCATTTCTCAAAAGAGTGTATTCTCAAGGAAGAGATGTTAATTAAAGTTCTTTATTTATTTACAGAAAAGAAACCAAAGTAGCTTAGGAAAATTGAAGGCAGCATTACCAGGATATGTTGGAGTTCAAAAAATATATGTGTAGTACATGTGGTACATCTGTGTATCCCAGAAGAGTGGGCTACAAATTTTAAAAAGAATATGTCTTTTCCAGGAGATCCCACCATTATAGTAACAAACCCCCCTCCTTCTCTTCTGCTTTCACCTTTCATAATTCTATTTATCTATTTGTTTGACCCAAAATGAAATTCTAGGTTATTTTTTAACAGAAATTTGAGTGATCAAACTTTTATTTTGTCTAAAAGCTGTTCCTCAAGGGAAGATTCAAGTTGGTCACAGTGGTTGCTCAGCCAAAACTGTGGAAAAAAATTATATTCTAAGAGAAGATGGAATGACTTAGGTAGATGCAACAAAACTGTGCAACACATTCATTGGCCCTAATTGTGGGCTTATAAAAGGATGCAAAATAACAGAAGGCTGGTGATTTTTCTTCAAAATACCTGAACAATCCTTTTAAATAAGACTATCTAAACAATATCATGTTAAAACTTTGAGAAAAATTGGCATCTAATTAAAATTTTTCTAGTGTAGTAAACATAGCAGTGCTACAGGAACCCAGAAAAATTAAGGAAGGTAAACATCAGAGTAGTAAGAGAGGGTCCTGTGAGCAGCTTGGAGCTAATCTGGACCTGTAAGGAATGCTGGGTCTGGGTAGACAGGTAAAGACTGTTACCATATTGGAAACATAAAAAAGGAGATTCCCTAGATTCATTAATGCAATCTGTAGTAACTGAAATTCTCTTATGTGGCAGATCCTGTGGTTGGATGTGTATGAGTGGTCCTTAGGTTTTGATGAATGGATGGATGGAGTGTCTGCATAAATAGGAGGGATGTATCAGAGAACAGTAAAGAATGGAAAATTGAAATGAGGGCATGTTTTGAAAGGGTTTGAAAACAAGGTAATAGGAAAGAACAATTACAGATGTTTGAACTAAGAAATACTATGATAAAATTGCCATATCAATAGACTGACAAGTTTATTACTAGTCTCTTTGAGCAGCTGCAACAAAATAACTTAAACTATATAGTTTACAAACAATGGAGATTTATCTCCTATAATGCCAGAAAACTGAGCAGTCCAAGATATTATTTCCCAACCCATTTTATTTCAAGGATACAAAGAAAGAAATAGAAGAAGGAGGAGGAGGAAGAGAAGGAGAAGGCAAAGGCGAAGGAGAAGAAAACTACAACAAAATTTCAAAATACTTCAAAGTTCAAGATTAAGGTGATATAAGATTCAGAAGATTCAGTTTCCAGTAACATCTGATTTGCTTTCTAGGGAGATTTTTCTTTTGTTTTTTCATTTGTTTTGCAATACTGGGGATTGAACCCGGGGTGTCACCCAGAGCCCTAGTCTTTTCTATTTTATTACCCTAAGTTTCCCGGACTGTACTTGAAGCAGTGATCCTCCTGCTTCGGCCTCCCTGAGATTGTAGGCATGCAGCACCATGCTTGGCTTATAGTGTCTTCTTGTTGCATCCTTTACATGGTAGAAAGGCAGCAAGTTACCTCAAGCCTAATAATGAAACTAATAGCATTCGTGAGGGCTCCATCTTCATGGCCTAATTACTCCTAAAAGCCCCACTTCTTAACAAGGGCATTGGGGAACAGGTTTCAACAAATGAATTTTAAGAGGAAAGAGATATTCGACCCATAGCAATGATTTTCTAAAGGTACAAGAGAGAAATGGATAAATGAGTGATACTTCAGCTCTTCATGCCATAGCGATGGGTGACGCACAGGTTAGAGACAGGGGAAGATGATGAAAAATGGTGCTCAGGCATCTTGCTGAAAGTGATGTGACAAGGAACCAAGTAGCAAACACATAAAGTCTCTACTATAACTCTTTTAAGGACAGCGTCAAGGCATTTCTCATCTTTTTAATATTTTCCTGAATAACACTCCTGGTACCTTATTTTGAGATGATGCAAAGAGAGGTCTAGTATCAGGCTACCAGGTATCCTTAGTGAATGACAGGTCTGAGCTGGGAAGCTGTGGTTAAGAAAAAGATGGTTATCTGGAAATTGAAAAGCACTCCCACCTGGCATGTAACAGCTGGCTGCTTCCCTTGGAACACACGATTCTTTTACTGACACAATGTTTTCCTAATGGGCTCCTTTCAACACAGGTTGCCTCACTAGGTTAACGGCCTTGCTGAGCAGTTAAGAAAAATGGGGAACAATAACTCGTTGAGTCTAGGAATGCCAATCTCATTACACTCCACCCTGAGGGAAACAACTGTCTGTTATTCACCCAAGAATAAGGCGTGCTTTGAGATTTAGAAGGCCAATGTACATAGGGAGTATAGCAGAAAAGTTCATTTGAGCCAGATTTCATTTTTTAAAAAGTGTATTACCCATTGCAAAAACATTACCCTTTTCTTCTAACATTTCTGCCTCTTCCACCTCTTCCTTTGTCCAGAGTGTAAGACAGCAGCATACCGTTGTTCCTTATTTCAAAACTACTTTCCCCTCAAGAAGAAAGTAGACTGATGTCTTCATAGACAGCCTTACTAGAAAAAGTGCCCCAGAAGTAGTGTGTGTGTAAACATGGAGATTATGCTGAATTCTCCGTGTAGCTCATTGACTTTGTTGTTTCTGGTTTTCTTTTTTTTTTTTTTTTTTTTTTTTGAATTTTTATTAGTACGTGTTTCCAGTACACAATGATTTTTTTATTGTGGGGAACTGGTACACATACGTGACCTATCTTGATTCTTTTTCCATCCTCTTCTCCACTTCTGTCCCATCCCTTCCTGTGCTTTATCTTTTTTGTTTTGTTTTGTTTTTCTTTTGTTTCTGGCTTTTTGAGACAGGGTCTCACTATGTAGCCCAGGCTAGCCTTGAACTCACAGCTATCCTCCTGCCTCAGTCTCTGAGTGCTGGGATTACAGGGGTGTGCCACCACACCTGGCTTGTGCTTTATCTTTTGAGCAGAGTAATTTCAATTCAAACAGAACTGGGAAACCATGACCTCTAAGCTAGAGGTAGTACTTATTAATCTGGTTGATCCTGATTAATCTGGTTGAATAGTGGAAAACTGAATCATGCTGATTTCAAATTTCTGACTGATTCCTTTCAGGTAGGATTTGGAGTACATAAAGTTAAAACAGTGTGATGAATTACTACACTTTTCATTTTACTTAAATACTCACACAGATTCATTCTCACTGTTAGAGTGAAGTAAAAAACCTCCAGAGTTTCCATCTGCAGGAAAAGAACATAGTCCACCATAGCGCCTGCATTGATTATGACTCTGCTTAACAGCTCACCCATATCTAAAGCACAAAACCCAAACCTTGCCATTTAAGGTGCCCCACCACCAGACCTCAACCTGAATCTTACCTGTCTCCATCTGTCCTCTACACACATCTGTCTCTCCACTTTTTCCATTTCACTATATTCTTTTTGCTCCCTGGGAGAACTTCACTTTTTGATTCCAAATATTTATATTTAATCTTTATTTTAAAATTCAAATGAATAAGGGAATGAATATAGTCAGCACTTACAACCTGCCAAGTGTTAAATATACATGGATAGATAGATCGACAGATAGAGTTATAGATACAGATATAAACAGATAGATAATAATATTCTCATTTAATCTTTCCAATAGCACAACATTGTTCTACTGTATTATCATAGCCACTTGAGAAAATAGGTAAATGAGGCCCATGAGTTAAAGTAAGTTTTCTCTGACATCATAGCAAAAAGTAAAAACTAATTTGTCTAAAGCTTGAAATCTTTTTCTCCGTAATGCTGTTTATTTGATTTTGATTAGCCTATACCCAGCATTAGCAAAATCAGCTCCCTTGCCTGGCTCCACGGTTGCTGCTGATTTCACTTTCATTTTCCTCCATCTAACCCTTCTCCATCTTATACCAACTCCTTGCTTACAGAAAGGTCCTTGTTGTTTATGGTCCCTGTAATTATTTCGGAGCCTTGTCTTTCTTCCTGGTATCGCCTGGCACCCAAACTAGTCTATTCTTATACTTCCTGAGTTTCTGTGGTTGCAGAGGCTACTTCAAGAGAGACAACAAACTAAAACATATTAACTATATTTAAAAAAAAGGGAACAGACAATGAATGTCAGTTTCATGAAGCACCATCACCTTGGTTTCTAGCAACATTTTATTAATTGTAATGAATTCAAAAAAAAGAGGTATCAGAACCTCTTCTACAGATTGAGGAATCTCTACTTCAAACATTCTACATTGGTTGTACCTCTTTTTGTCACTCAATATTGTTTGGGAAGTCTGTCCTTATTGTTAAATTGAATTATTAGCAGACCAATTATTTTTGTTGTTGTTTGCCTTCTCTTGATTTATTTAGCTTTGTATTCTTGGAAATTTTGAAAACACTTCCAAAAGTTATAAGAACACTTACATGAGCAATGTATTAAGGATAAGAAGTCTCCTGCAAAATAAAATAAAATAAAATAGGTTAGCAATTATGGACCACTTAATGCTGTATTTTTCATTTTTGTGTTTGTTTTGTGATCACATGCAGGGCCAAATATGCAAAATGGACAAGAGATTAAAGAGATGCAATCCATATCACATGATGTATTCTTGGCAAATTCCTAACAGCATGCTCGATATATAGTAGGGACCCAAATTTATTTATATTTTAACTCTGAATAGATAATTGTTCTTGTATGATCAATTTCAAGAAAGACAGATGAAAATCAATACAAACTATCATTTTAGACAGGGAGGCAGCATGAATGTGTTACACAGAGAATGTGTCTACAATTCTTAACATCTAGGTTTGATTTCTAGCTTCCTGTCTTCCTTCCTAAGGAACTCTGAGGTTTAACTGTGTGAGCCTCATTATCCTCATCTGTTTTGCATCTATGCCTCATGGGATCCTTGTGAGAATGTACTATACACAGAGTACTTTGTAAAGTCTATACTTTAAATGAGTTTCCTTTAAAATCTATGTGATAATTATAACATACAAAAGACTATGAGCCAACTATCAGTTTTCACATCACAATTTTCATAGAGGAAAAGCATTACAGCATCACTTTGGAGAAAAAGTGGAGGTTTTAATTAGATACTTAGTAGCTACACATTGTAGGGAACCTACAGTAATCCAGTCACTGTTAAGCACTTGGCAAACACATGAATTGACTCTCTAATTTTCAAGAGGATCAGGATTTAGGACTGAGGACACTGAAGTTCACAGGAGGAAACAGAGGGTCAAAGGAGTTAAGCATATTATCTAAGGCTACTTAGCAATGGGTAGGAAAAACGCACAGCCCAGGTCTGTCTGGCAGCAGGCCCACGCTGTTGGCACTGCCTTAGTAATGTGAAATAACAGATGCTGCCCCACGTTAAAATTATGTGGGGTTGTGATGATTGGATTGGCATGGGCTGTGAAGTAGTGGGACAGATGCTGAGACTAGAGAAGTATGTGTACAGTCTGAAGGGACTGGCACAAACAAAGAATGTGACTATGAAAAAAATCTGTCACTCTCAGAAGGTTGAAATATTCAGTTTAAATTGAATGTTCAGGTCTCTGTAATGAGGAACAGTCAGAAACTTAGTGAAATAAGCTTATTGAGGCAATGAGACATGCTGGTAAAAGCTGCAGTATGTCTCGTTCCAGGAAGACCTCTTATGTATAGTGTGACCTTTGGAGTACCTCATTAAAAATGATAAAAGAGACAGAGAGATTTTCGACCCTTGCCACTAAAATGGTCATAGAACACCCCAATGGGGAAAAAAAAGGTATTTTCTTCAGAAATGTCATTTCTTCTTATTTAATACAGTGGAGAACATGGTAACTTCACTAAGATAACCAAGTTTGAATTTGAAGGAAAGAGAAAAACTAGTCTATTATATCCTCACTACTTTGTTAGAAATTCCTTCCTGATAATACCCTCAAGATGAAGATACTAGTAAAGGATACAAAATGATAAGAATATTCCCATAAAATCTGTATTGCATCTTGCAGGCAAATATTTGTAGGAAACCTTTTTCTTTTCTTTGTATCTATTCTGTCTTTTGGGATTTTTTACTGATTGAAATATTTATTCATTCTTGATGTAAATAAATGATACCAAAATTATATAGAAAAAAATCACACTCAAGATAAACAATGTTATCTTTTCAATTAACATTCTTCTACACACATCTTTTTTTCTCTTTCACACACACCCCGAACACATACACACATACCCACGTACACGCTCAATCTTTTTTAAATGGAATCAAATGTCTGATATTTCATTGATCTTCTTTACAAATTTCCATGGATAGCTTTCCAAGTTTGTTTTTTTTTTTTTTTTTTTTCGTATTTAATAGCTACTTAGCATTTTTCAATATGGGCAGATGAAGTATATTAATAGCACTGGTTAAATACCCTGAAATAAGAGTGAGGAATTTCTGTCAATGTGTAACAAACTTCTTTCTCTCCTAAATTCTTTGGGTCATTACTTGTAAAGTAAGATGTTTGAAATAGGTGATAAGTGATTTTCCTAACTCTAACATTTCATGTTTCTTCAACCACATCTTACCTTGAATTTTTCCTTTCCATTTTGTAAGCCCTTTTTCCCTCACATTCAAGAATAATTAGATACTATAAAATAGGTTCCATGAAATAAGATAAAAGAGATGGAGAGGGAGAGGGAGGAAGGGAAGGAGGGAAAAAAAGGAGGGAGAGAGGAAGGAGGGGAGGATAAAGACAGAAATTGCACTGCATGAAGGAATCAAGAGAGATTTTATGGCAGTCGAAGAACAAACTTGCCTTTGAAGAACTGCTAGTACTTAACATCTGATGTGACATGGAAAATGGTATTCCAAAAGGAAGGAACACCACAAACATAGACACTGAAGCAGGAGAGAACATTTAATTAGGTGAGACTAATGTAAAAACTTCCTGAAAGAAAAAGTCGATAGGGATTATGTTATGGACAAAATACTTATGACTGTAAGAATTGTGGTGGTAGGAAGGAGAGAGATAGATGATGAGAGATTTTGAAGGTTTTAAATGGGAGTAAGATAAAAACTATTTTTCTTGGTCCCAATCTCTTTACCCTTTCTGAGTGGTTCAGAAGGGGAGATGTATTAGATGCATAAAAACTATTTAGGAGTATACTGGACTAAAACGGTGCTAGCGGTACTGGGCTAGGCAGACAGCAGGAGGAGCACAGTCACTAAGACTCTTGAGTACCACGTGATCTATGTAGTTTTGAATCCCTTCTGTACGTTTCAGTAACTACGTGGTCTCAGAAAGTCATTTGATTAAATCTGTAAATATTTGCATATAGGAAGTACTATACATTGTTTAATACAAGTATTACAGAGGTGTAATAGATTCAAGAGACATTTCACCGAATTGTTGGGTCATTTAGAGAAAAAAATATTTACTGTTATAAGATAAAGCAAAGAACGACTCCAACTTTTCTACCTCAGGTTGCTAGGTAGATGCCAGAAAGAAAGGGAACAATGGTATACAGAATTGCACAGGAAGAAAATAAATTGTTTCAGATTCACTAGGTGAACTGTGTGATACACAAAGTAAATTCAGGAGAAACATGCATCTGGAGATTTGAAATAGAATGTGGGATGCAGAAACCCAAGCAGAGGTATAGATTTAAAATCTATACCTAAATCTGTGGGGTTTGGGATGTGATAGGGTAAAAATCCCAATCTTACAAGATATAAATTGCATGCATATATCTAATAAATATATTAGAAGTATCTAAAATGTGTGTGTTAGTAATAAAATTGGTTCTGGGTAATGACTTACACATTTGACATACTATTGAAAGTAGTCTGTTATTGCCTCCAAGAAAACACTAATGATACAGTGTTTCTGACACTCAATCAGCCTGTAGTGTAATTTCCAAATGATGATTTTCCAACAGAGCTGCATAAAACAATGACAAATGGTCTATTTAATGAGCCTCAAAGCAATTAAGACATAAGCACATCAGAGAATTCCATTGCATTTAATCATCAGAGATATTGCAAACAAAATTGTACTCTGATGATTAACTCAACTTGATAAATCAATTATAGTTTAATTTCCAGAACACATTTTGAAAGCTTTAAAACTCTGAAAGGACATGATCATTGGTTAGATCTTAAGGTCTGAAAGAAGAAGAGGAATATAATGGAAAATCTACTTAGCTACAATCTAAAAAAACTGAATTTTTGTTTGTGCACACAAGCTAATTTTAGGATTTCAGTCATTTCATTGATTTCCCTAAACCTCAATTTTCTTGTTTGTGAATTTCACTAAAAAACATCTGGTATACTATAATGAAAGCAAGTAAGATTCTTCAGGTGAAAATCATTTCATCATGTGCTGATTAGTTTTGCTTACATATGTAGGAATGTGGTAAGGTTGGTCATCAGTATTTATGACAAAACAAATAAGCCTGAGTGTCAAGAGATCATCCTGACAGTTGCATGGTCACTCTGGTATCATTCTGCTGCAGTCAGGATGGACATTCCAGTTCACCCAGAGAGCAACCTCCTCTTCTTTCCACATCTTGGTTCTTTGTGCTTCTGGACCTGGAATGATTGGGCAATGGCCAGGCTGCATTGATAAGGGTGATCTTCATAACAAAGTTGAGACAATAGCCTAATAGGCTCAGCACAGAAAGAACAGACCCATTTCCCATTGGCAAATGCATATATTCAAGCAAGAAGAAAAGGAAAACACCACAACAACTCAATGTTCTCATTTATAGTTTGGTATAGTAATCAGAGATAAATGGAATACTTGAAATTCCATTATATTCTTTCCCTTCTGGAAGACTTTTTTTAATAGACACTTAATAATGTTATTTTAATAGTATGGAATGTAAAATAAGAGGAGTTACATGAAATCAGAAGTGTGACTGGATGATGCTCTATACTAACTTGATACAAATATCGCACGGAAAAAAAGTCTTATCTCACTTCTTCTAATAGTATTTAGATGGCCATAACCCAAGGCTCACTTCTGTGATTTTGCTGGCTTAGTTTTTAGTGATCCTGAAAACCCAATCTTTAATATTTATATTCTTTATAGTTCTCTAGAGAATCAGAAAAGTAGGTCTATGAGGTGCAGTTGGTATGTGTTGGTCGGGGAGAGATAGAGTATTATGAAGAATTTGCTCATGTGATTATGCAGAAGGCTGAGAAATTCCTAAATCTCACATCTACATACTGGAAGCTAAGGAAAAATGTAACTGTTCTGGCCCAAATCTGCAGCTCTGGGAACTACAGAAGTTAGTGGTTTCAAGTTCTAGTCAAATCCAGAAGCCAAACAACCAATATCCAATGTCCCAGAGCAGAAGATGGATGGTCTCAATTAAGTAGAGAGCAAATACACCTTTCCTCCGCATGTTTGCTCTGTTTAGTTCACACTGCATCATTGAGAATGGTCTTCACTCAAACTATGACTAGATTCAAACACTAATCTCTTCCACAAATACCCTCACAGACACGCTGAGAAACAGTTTTACCAGATATTCCATCATTCTTTTAACCAGTCAAGCTGACACATATTATTAGTTATCATAATGTTTGTTGTTAAATGGTCTATTTCTTCTAGATTTTAAAAATTTATGCCAAAGAGTTTGCACATAACGTTCGTACATATCTTTGATTCAATTTCCTGAAGAGATATACCCCAGGATGTATGCATACATTTCTCATTTCCTGATTTCAACTGCTTTTGCCATCTCACTGTTTACTTGCAGTTTATATGCCATTGGCCTTTTCAAATAATAATTTTGGAACAAAATTTTCCAATGTGTTTATTTTAAATTTTCTAAACTCAAAATTTGTTGATTCTTTTATACTACTTGCACTTAGCAGGATTTTGTTTTATCTTCAAGTTAGTGCTATAAATACTAAATTCTTATATTTTAGGTTTTTATTCTGTAATGATGAAGATGCTAAAAGTATGCATTCTCTTCTGTGAATTGCTTTTTGTGTTCCCTATTGGATGGGTTTGAAATATTTACATTTTTCTCTTCTCATAGGAACTAGGTAATGCTAGGCTTTATTTCTGTAATTATATAGGTTAACTGAGCGCTTATTTATTCAAAATATTTATTATTTCTAGTATTTTTGTTTTCTTTAGGGAATATTTTTAAATCTCTACTTTTGAAAAAATTGAGTTTTGTAGCCAACTAAAGGACTTCTTAAAATGTAAAAATACATACTGTACTGGAAGAGTTAAATAAGTAATTTGTTTGGGCCAATTATTTCTATAAATAGTATGTATAAAGCAATGAAAAAAAGCCTAAGTCCTTGACTCTAAGAATTTTACTTTGTAACTCAAGGAAAGCAATAATTACAATAGATAAATACAACATATATCATCCTAGAAAGTAACAAGCTGGGTGATACTAAAATATTTAAAAACTAGAACAGATGCAGAAATTCTAAATCTAAATTTGGACAAATTTATTCTCTAACTCACATACTAAATCATACAAATAGTAGCAGTAGCTTTTACTGGATCATTTTTCTAATTACAAAATTGTTCATTTTAGAAATTGGTGGTGATATATTTTGATTCAGATTCCAGATACCTGATTACCTTTTTTGTGCCACTTTTTGACAGATTTTAATAGAGAACCACACTAATGTTTTTAGTGAGAATCACCACTTAAGGTGTAGTCTCAAGGAGAAAAAAAAACTGTTTTAACAGAGTTAATATTACTGATGGTGTTGAATCCTCTGTGAGTTTCTTCTGAACAACTGTATTCAAAATGTTTCTATCCTGTCAGTAGTTCCTGAAGTTTTTATATATTAAATCACTCCACATTTCACTAATTGAGGGAAACCATTCATCATATGATGTAAAATAATGAAGATTAACTCTTATGATATCTTTTAAATAGTTATCTCCACTTCCTTAATATTCTTTTACCATTGATTCATAGTGCTTTTTTCATATCACTGAAGCAACTTGCAGGACTCGGTAAATTGGAAGAAATGCAGAGTCCTTTCATATTAGTCATCTAACAATAATCGTATTTTTTACAATATGTGAAGCAATCTAAGCAACACAAAATTGTTACCTTTTTGTTTAAATAGTGTATCATCAAGGTGAATGGTGTAATCAAAGTCATCTATGAAAAAACAACAGCCAGAATTACACTAACTGGTTAAACACTCAAAACTTTCACTATAAAATCAGGAATAAGATAAGGACATTCACTATCACCACTCCTATTCAATGTAGTTCTGAAAACATTAGCCAGAGCAATTAGACAAGATAGAAAATCAAAAGGAATAAGGATAGAAAAGGAATAAACTAAATTATCATTATTCACCAATCACATGATACTGTAAATATAAGATCCCAAAAACTCTACCAAAAGATTTCTAAATTTAATAACCAAATTTAGTGGTACAGTTGGATACAAAGTCAACACACAAAAATCAATAGCAATCCTGTACACAAACAACAAACTCACCAAGACAGAAATAAGGGAAATAACATCTTTTACAATAGCATTAAAAATGAAATACTTAGGAATCAGTCTAACAAAGGATATAAAAGATCTACACATTGAAAATGGCAATACCCTGAAAAAGGGTATCAAAGAAGATACCAGAAAATGGAAAGATCTCTTGCTTATGGAAAGGAAGAACAAACATTTTGAAAATGGCCTTAAATATTATGCAGATTTAATGCAACTCCAATCAAAATACCATTAGCATATCTCACCAAACTACAGAAAACATTCCTAAAATTTATTTGGAAACAGAAGAAATGTAGAATAGTAAAGGTAATCCTGTGCAACAAAGGTAAGGCAGGAGGCATCACAATCCCTGACTTGAAATTATACTATAAAGTTACTGTGACAAAATCAGCATGGTACTGGCAAAAAAAACAGACCTGATGATCAGTGGAACAGATTAGAAAATGCAAACATGACTACAAACACAGTCAGTCACTTTATCTTTGACAAAAGGTACAATCATGTTCACTGGAAGAAAGATAACCTCTTTAATTAATAGTGCTGAAAAAATAAGCTTTGTACATGCCAAAAACTAAAATGAGACCCATGTCTATCACCATGCACTAAAGTCAAAATGGATCAAAAATCTGAACAGTAAAACAGAACCACTAAATCTACTGAAAGACAATGTAGGTAGAAGTCTTGAAGACATAGATGTAAGCAGAGAGTTCAAGAACAAAATCCAAACTGCACAGGAAGTACTTCAAAGAATCAGCAACTAGGATCTCATGTTATTAAAAAGCCTTTACACATCAAAAGAAATCACCAACAGAGTAAAAAGAAAACCCACAGAGTGCAAAAAATTTCATCAATTGTACCTCAGACAAAGGACTTCTATGTAGAACATATAAAGAATTGAAAAACTCAGACTCCCCTCGTTCGAAGACTCAATCCAAAAATGGGCATCTGAAATAAATACATGCTTCTCAGATGAAGAAATAAACTGGCAAATACATACATGAAAAATGTTCAACATCATTGGTCATTCAAGAAATGCAAATTAAAACAACATAGATTCCACTTCACCACAGAAAGAATGGCTATCATCAAGAAATTAACCAACAACAAATGCTAGCATGGCTGTGGGAAAAATGATTGTGTCTCCACTGTTAGTGGGAGTGTATACTGGTACAACCACTGTGGAAATCAGTGTGGAAAATTCCCATAAACTAGGATTAGAATTCCCAGCTAGTTTCTGTGTATTTTCCCATAAGTATTAAAAATATCATAGCAATATATGTGCACCCATATTTATAGCAGCACAGTTTATAATAGCTAACTCTTGGAAACAACCCAAAAGCTCATCAACCAAGAAATGGATAAAAATAAGTGGCATTTTTATACAATGGAGCTTTACTCAGCTATAAAGAAAGATAATCTCAAGGCTTTTATAGGTAAGTGGGTGCATACCCATTCGTGAAATAACTCAGTCTCACATGTGTAAACATCATGTTGTCTCACTAGTATAAGAAGCTGAAAGAGTAAATAAGATCCAAAATGTACAATAGATATTGTGAAAGGGGAAGAAACTGCTTAAAAGGAAAGAACTGGGAAGGGGGAAAGTGGAAAAGAAGGAAAAGAAATGAATAAATATATACACACAAGATGCTTAAGATAATTGTACTACTAATTTCTATTAGTTCATTGAAAAAAAAGTTTGTGCTTACATTGTTTGAACAATTTTTCATGACTATATCTTGTAGTTTGAGCAACTACTTTGAAAATAACAATACATAATACATTAACCAGTTAATCTCCTATTATCTTATTTTGAAATTCTTTTTTATTGTTTTTCTCTTTAAAATTAAAAATAATAATTTATAATGTGTCTTCATTTACAAAATTTCTTGTTTCACAAATATTTTGTTTCATTTTATGCATTCAACCATTTTAAACATATTGAATTAACTTATCAACTTTACTACTGATATGTCTCTTTCTTAAGTGAATGAAAACACTGACATCTCTGACAAAATATCACTTAGAAAAAACAAATTTAGTTAAAAGTTTGTTTTTCAAATTTTTAATGACTTCCATTGTATGACTTCACTTTAAATGAATATCATAGGACTGAAACAATTTCCAAATGACATTTACAGTTGATGATCAAGGAGTTGCCAATTTGGCTTACATGTATATTCTTCTAATTTCCAGTTTCCAGATGCTCTGAATATTATTAAATTCCTTTTCATATTTATGTGTTGACTAGTTGATATGAAATTTATGAGAAAACATAATTAAAACGATTTATCTAGTCATTGCATCATCCCGAGAAATTTTCATCTGAAGATAATGCCTCCAAACAAATGGACATTATTAAGTTTGTTCTATGGGTGCCAAGTGTTCATTTTTATGCACAGTATTTGTCTAGGGATATTCAATTGTCCAAAAGTGTTTATTGAAAAGAATGCTTTCTCTGCAGTGCTCGCTATTTGAATGGGTTCCACTTCACATTTGCTGTAAAAGTTGATATACTTGTTTATTTTTAATGACAAAGCTTTTGATTTGATGCAACCTCATTTGTCTATTTTTGTTGCCCTGATATTTGGCATCATATTAAAAATATTCTAGACCATGTAAGTATTAAAGAGTTTCTCTTCTATAGATTTTTTAGTAGTTTCATAGTTCCTTATCTTATACTTAATCTTTAAATGACTTTGAGTTGATGTGTGGATTGTGTAAAATAGTTGTCTAGTTCCATTCTTTTGTATATGGGTAATCAATTTTTCCAGCATAATTTATTGAGTAGTCTTTCCTTTCCCAATTGTGTTTTTCTGACACCTTAGTAAAGTGCTGAAAATAGGTAAGTCATAAGTGTTTGGGTGGGTTTATAGACTATACTTCTCATTTGGCTGAAGAGTATTTTTATGCCAGCATTTTTTTATTATATTGCCTTATTATAGATGTATTTTTTTTGCTCATGACCATATTGACTAGTCTTGATCTTTCATGATTCCATATGAATTTAATAATATGAGAAACCCAATTTATAAATAAAGAGTAAAATAAAAGATAGTCATAAGAAATAGGGAGATAGATTTTTCCAAATGAGGAGGGAATTATAATATGGAGGGAAAAGAGTGGGACAGAGTGAGAGATGGGTAAAAAAAAAAGAATTAAGATATATTAAGTACATGTATCAACTCCACACAAGGAATTTAAACAAAATGTATTGCAAACATGTACTAATAAAAAATGGAATTTTGATAATAATAGTGTCTGGTCTGTGGATTGCTTTGGGTGTATGGGATGTCCAGATAAATACTAACAATGAATCTAAGTTTTTCCTATTGTCCTCACAAAAATTCTTCAAACTTCTGCTCAATGCCCAATTTCAAAACCACTTCCTATATGATGTATTTACATAACACATGAACTTTTTTCCAGGTGCCAAAATTGTTTCATTTTTTATCAGCACAGCAACAAATTTTAATATATGTGCTGCTGAAGTGAGCACAGTAACAAATGTTAAACTTAGCAACAACATGTATTTACTATCTTACAATTCTGTAGTTAAGAAATCTGAAATGGTTTTCATTTCTTAAAATGATGTCAGCAAATTCTCCAGGATGCTAAGAAAGAGTGTGTTTCCTTGCATTTTACAACTTCTAGAGGTCACCTGGATTCTCTGGATTGTGTCTCCCTCTTCAGTCTTCTGAACCCGGAGACTCACATTTTCAAGTCTCTCACTGACCTTACCGCTCTCTTACAAGAACCTTAATGGTTACAGAAGGCCTGCCCCAATCTCAGAGTTTCTGTTATAATGGAAAATGAACTAGACAGTGAGGAATAATGAGATGAAAATTATACTTGAGAAGAGCACTCTCATAACTGCTTAGGCCTTGCTCCTATAGAAAACCATAAAGGATAAGGGAAAGATGAATAGGGACAGAACCAACAAAGTAATAATAAGATTGTAGGGGAGGAGTTCAAGACATACTTAAAACTTGGTGACTAGTTTTAAATGATAAATAAGATAAAGTATTCCTATTAATCATTTCAATGATTAGTCTCATGTCTAAAACAAAAAGTGTGATTATAAGGACAACTAATTACATGATTAGTAGACAATATAATCATCTGGCAATGTTTTGTTTGTGCGGTGATAGCTGATTTTATTGCAGGAAAATGTCATGGTTGATTGGTAAGAAATTAGAAGGGTTTTTCTTTACTAAGAATCTCAGGGAAGTTTCAGACAGGCTGTAGTTAAGATTGCTGGTTTTGTTGGTCCCAAAATAAGAGTAGAAAAGTTTTAATCAAGTTCCTAAGAATAAAGTGAAGGTAACAGGAAAGATGAAATAAAGAAAAACAGTAATTTAGTGCTTACTATTTACAATGCAGGGGCTAATGTCAAAATTGCAAATAATTTTCAAACTCTTAATGATTGCCTAACTTTTATTTAATATGGTGCCAGTTTTTATGTGTTTATATTTAACTTTTATATATATCTGGCATAGTATTATTCCTACATTAAATATGAATAGCATAACTTATGCAAAGTCACACAGTATGTAGCTAAAGAAGGATTAAAGACAAGACCTTTTGGACTCCAATAACCATTCTTTTATAAGGCAAGATCCACCTTCCCTTGCAGACAAGATGTTAGGTGTAAGCAAAGGGCCAACTAGCCCATTGCAACAGCACACAAAGGATATAGTGGAGATCATCAGAACTACATATTCCAACAGGCACTTGCTAGCCACGTGACACTAAACCACCTTTTAATCTCTCTGTGTCTGATTGTCTTACTATATAAATTAGATATATGTTTCTCAGTCACTAACCAATGAAACACTATGACAAATTGACCACGCATTTGTGATTTTTTTCTTTTGCCATTCTCCTCTGTAGGTATATAGAGCTCAAATTCCTTTTTTTCTTTTCTGTTCCATATTTCATATACCACCCAGGAGATGGTGATCACCAAGGCTGAAGTATGATTAGGTTTGCAAAATATCAGACTATAGGATGTTTAAAGTTTCTTCCAAATGGGAAAGTCTACTTACGTGCTGCAATTGACTGTCCAATATTTTTTCAAACTATAAGTGTATTCAACTATGAAAGAGAAAATCTACTTAGTGAGACTATTTTGAAGGTATATTTCATTTTGAACAAAGGAGAAATTTCACTAAAAGAAATACAAAATTAAATAGACTTCTCTGTCTGTGGGTGAGATTAAAGACATGCTAAAGTGCATCAAGGATAATAGAATGTAGATGATATAGAGTCATTCCAAAACTTTGGGATAACTTTATACTCTGAAATTAGTTATAAATAGTAGATTAAAAGAAAGAAATTCTCCTGGAGTGAACCCAGATTTACTTGACATTCACAGAACTCTTTTTCCTGAATCTCCCCAAAAATGAATTGTTTACTTTCCTGAGAAATTTAATTTAATTTAACAACAGCAGTTAGAGACATGGAAGTAGCAGGAGGACTTTTAAGGGTAAAAACTGAAGTATAGAAAACTGTTATATGGCAGAATCACATTCTGACAAGCCAAAAAACAGTATCTTCCTTCAGTGGAAATGTATGACAGGATTTGGGGCTGTAAAAATGACTGAATCTCCCTATAATTGGGAAATGTCCTCTCTCACACAGTCCATCAAACACTCACTTGGCTGTACTTAATGGAAGATGCTAATAGAAAACCACAAAGGTGTCACTGGGGTGAAATTTCATTTAAAGTCACCCTGAATAGACACTGTGAGGTTTCTAAGGGAAGGCATAACCATCAGCCGGGAAGCAGGCAGGATTATACTGCAGAACTTAACAACACAGGAGAGAGTTTCACAACCTAATGACTCAGGGATGGG